>JAJIBD010022429.1:0-30720 GCA_021461705.1 Cryptotis parvus
TCAAGTACGACATCATTGGTCTGACTGAGACGAGGAGGCGTCAGTTGCATCATGCTGTATTTGACACTGGAGAAGAATTGTTCCTTTGGAACATGCGACCGAAAGAGGCATCGGTGGTGTTGGTGTCCTTGTCAACACGAACATGGCCGTAAACATTGATTCATTTGAATGCCTTACAAACCAAATAGGACGATTACACTTGAAGAGATGTGGCCCACTGCCAGCAATTTCTATCTTCATTGTTCTACGCACCAACATCCACATACAAAGAAGATGAAATTGAGAAATTCTACATGGAATTGGAGGAGTTCTATAAAAAGATCTCACCTTCTACAAGATCATAGCCGGTGATTTTAATGCCAAGATAGGACCAAGAAGATCAGCTGAAGAACTCCACATCGGGACCCATCGATCTAGAATGGAACGAAGAGGGTGAGAGACTATCTGAGTTCATAATGTCCACCAAGACCATTCATGGGAACTCACAGTTCCAGAAAGCTGAAGCGAAACGTTGGACATGGGAATCTCCCTGGCGGACAATTCCACAATGAAATAGACCACATCATCTTCAATCGAGCGGTTTTGTCTGACCGATGTTGCTGTCATCCCCAAATTCCAAACAGGATCAGACCACCGTCTCCTTCGTTGCAAAAATTCTACTTCCCGCAACGGGGAGAAAAGGCTGCAAAGTTTAAGAAGAGAACTCCCAGAATGACCACCAACTGGGAACTCTTTGGCACCATTGCAGCAACATGGGAAGATACCATCATTGGCGACATCGATGAAGAATACAACCGACTGGTTCAGCACCTCCATGATTGTGCGAAGAATGCTGAGAGAGAGAAAGACACCAAAGGACGCCTGTCTTCAGGAACTCTCAAGCTCATTCGCCAACGTGGCAAGGCGCGAGCCTCAGGAGACCAAATGCTAACATCCAAGCTTGCTAAACAGTGCAGAGAAGCGATAAAAGAAGACCTCAAAGACAAAAGAGCAGAAATACTGGAAGATGCAGCAGAAGTCGGGAAAAGCATTCGCACTGCCCGCCTGTCCTTTTGCCAAATATAAGACCAAGATGACTGCCCTCCGACGCCCTGATGGATCTATCACATCTTCCAAAAAGGCAATGGAGAAGATTATCCATGACTTCTACTCAAATCTCTTTGATAGCCACATCCACCTGCCCGTATACCAAATTCCACAGGATGGATATGTCATTCCCAACGTTCTCCCTTCTGAAATCCGACATGCCATCTCATCGGTAAAGAAGGGAACAGCACCAGGCCCAGACAAAGTCAGACCCGAACACCTGAAGAATCTGCCGTCGGTACTCATCAATACACTAGCTCAGCTGTTCACACGCTACCTGTCCGAATGCAAGGTGCCCTCCCAATGGAAAACCAGCAGGACAGTTCTACTGTTCAAGAAGGGAGACATTCACGACATTGGCAACTATCACCCCATCTGCCTGTTGTCTGTCATCTACAAGCTGTTTACACGAGTCATCCTGAACAGGATTAGCAGAACACTAGATGAAGGACAACCATGCGAGCAAGCAGGCTTCCGGAAAGGATTCAGCACAATCGACCATATCCACAGGGTAACCAAGCTCATTGAGGTTTGTAGGGAGTACAAGATGCCGCTCTGTCTCACGTTCATTGATTTACAGAAAGCCTTTGATTCTGTGGAGACTGAAGCAGTCATCGAAGTCCTAGCCAAACAGGGTGTTCAAACCCAATACATCAAGATCCTTCGTGAGCTGTATTACGGATTCACCACCAGGATCTCACCATTCTACAAAGAAGTGATCATTAATGTGAAAAGAGGGGTTCGACAGGGTGATACCATCTCACCAAAACTCTTCAGCGCCACCCCTCGAGAACATCATGCGACAATTAGAATGGGAAGGAATGGGAGTGAAGATAGATGGTCTGCAACTACACCACCTCCGCTTCGCTGATGACATCGTTCTAATAACACCAAACTTTAGCCAAGTGGCACAAATGCTGGCTGACTTTGACCAAGAATGTGGAAAGATAGGTCTACAGCTTAATCTAAAGAAAACTATGTTCATGAGAAATGAACTAGTTCCAGAGGCCCCATTCACTCTCAATGGAACAAACATCTCTGAATGCAGCAGTTATGTGTACCTAGGTCGAGAAATCAACGTGATGAACGACCTAAAACCTGAGCTGCGCAGGAGGAAGAGAGCGGCATGGAATGCCTTCAAAGGCATCGAAGAAATAGCTAAAAAGGACAAAAGAACTTCCGGCTCCGGGCACATCTCTTTGACTCCACCATTCTCCCTGCATTAACATATGCCTCAGAGACCTGGGCCCTAGGAAAGCAGGATGAGAATGCTATTCGGGTCTCCCAGAGAGGAATCAAAAGAGCTATGCTTGGAATATCACGCCTCACTCAAGTGAGAGAAGGAATCGGAGTTCTGACCTCCGTCACTATTCCAGAATCAGGGATGCTGTCTCGTTTGTCAAGGCATCGAAAATCAAATGGGCTGGACATGTAATGCGATTTGGAGACAACTGCTGGACTAGAGCCATTGCCAACTGGATCCCACGGGATATCAAAAGATCACGTCGCTGCCCACCTACAAGATGGTCAGACTTCCTTGTAAAGACCCTGAAGGAACGGTTTGAGGCTCTTCATATTCCTGAATCAACCAGATGCCATTGGGCTACATTGGCACGTGATAGGGTCCAACGGAAATGTTACTGGCGCCCGCTCGAGCAAATCGATGAATAATGGGATTCAAGTGATCAAGTGATTATTTATAGCTAAAAGTAAAGATTATTTTTTTAACCACCACTGCACATTAGCATTTGCAAGCCTGTCAGTAGAGGCTGTGACTCTCACCATCCTCCACTTGGACAGGGAGACCATCTACACATGAAGTTCAGACTCACAAGATGAACCAAGTGAGCTTCTGGCTGGTGGCACACACATGCCAAGTGCTCAAACACATGGAAAATAAAGAACCACACTTCTAACTGCTTGATTTCTGGTTCCTGGTTAAAGAAATGGATGTAACAGTGGTTTTCTCATCATTCCTCTATGCTGAGACACACAACTACCAATAACATATCACCATAATGTGGCACAGCAGTGGCAGGCTCTGCTTCCCTGACTCTGTAGCAGCCTTCTCCAACCTTTCTCCCCTGCAGGTGGGTGGTGATTTGGCAAGTCATCCACAGTTCTATCCACTGCGGAAGACCACTAGTCTTCAACATTTTTCCACCTGTGGACTGGTGGTTAAAGACCACTGACTGCTCTAGAGAACTATGATGCAGAAGATCAATATATTGGCAATTGATGGATAGGTACTTAGATAACTATATGATGGACAGAAAATGGCCAGATACAGATGAATAGATATGAACGGTATGTGCAATTACAGATTATGGGGCGGATAAAATAGATAGTAGATGATGCAGCATGGATACTTGGATAAAGCAGGTGATTGTTGCAGTACACTGCTGCCCAGAGCCTCTGCTTCTGGCCTGGAGTTGCCTCCTGCAGGTCACTTTGTAGATAGGGAGGAGGACAGTTTGAAAGTGGCAGTTTATCTGGCCATATAATCTATACTGGCTGGTATAAATATTCTCTCATGCTGTCACAATCATCATGGGACTAGCTTAGATCTTACTGGTCTTTTTGCCGGGCCACGTTGGATCTCTAAGTAATTAGACCAGAGAGAAATGCTGTTTGCCTCCAAGCAAGCAAGCATGGCTCTCTCTGATAACTCAAAGACTGATACAGAACAACCATGAAGTAAAGATGAGACTCTTGTGAAGGCTTGTAGAAATATATAACTGGCAATAAAATATTGTTTGGTACATATGCATGCCTTTGTATTCTGAGATACAGTTAATCTCAGAAGCCATTTCTCCACTCTACCCTGCAGGGCACTTCCAAGGCAGATCTTGGCTAGGCAACATTAATATCTCAAAGGGCCTAGGTGAGGTTTTGGGAGAAATTACCTGAGGGAATTTGACCCTGATGGCTTTCCCTTGGAGTGGGAGGTCTGGGTTGCAGGGATATAAAAACTAGCCTGCTTCTTTTCTCTCTCTTCTTTTTCCCCTTTTCTGCTGGAGCTCCCCTTCTTGCCTCTTCCTCTTTGCGGGGCCTTAACATGTGGTGGCAGCCATCTTGGCCTACACGTGACCATGGCCCAGCCAGGAACCCTAAGTTCGGGGCTTTTCCTATTGCTGATTTGTATGCCAGAACCTGTGTTAAGTAAAGCATTTTGAAACTTCTCTGGATTCTCTCGTCTTTCTCCATCACTGGCACAGATCCCTGGGGCAGAAGGGGATCCCTAGCCCTGTTCCTGGATTTTGTGCAGGTTGCCCCGCATTTCCATGCAGGTGATAATACATGATTGATACTAGATAGCAAGAATACTGGCAAATTATAGACTTGACGGGTTTATAAGTCAAGTATTTGTATATGTGGCAGTAGATGAGGAAAAGGAAACTTGCAGAATGTCAACCAGTCCAATTTCTTTGGAGAACATTATGCATGCTTTTCAAGTATCTACCATGTGCCATGTGTTGTGATGAGTTTTGTCAGTTTTTGTGCAGAAGCATGGAGACAAGGTGTGATGAGTGCCATGGTTTAGATGAAGAAATTGAAACCAAGAGCTGGTTACTCTCCTCTCATACCCCTCCCCCCCTGGCAGTTCTCAGGGACTATATGCCCTGCCCCTGACCCCTTAAGTCCCAGTTGCCCACTCCTGGGGGTGCGCTGCTGCATCTGGCTCCAGAAGGTCCCCATGAACCCTCATTCCAGCCTTGGTGTCTGTGGATTCCTTCATTCCTTGGGGCTTTCTTGAAGATCATTAAAACTCACATCTCACATTTGAGAGGATTGACTAAAATATATTTAAACAGCATGCCATTCAAATTATTTTTTAAAGAGCAATTTTCTACTGTAGATTTAGAGCACAACAGATCTATTTTAGCAGCATAATTTCTGATTAACTAATTTAATCGGTACGAAATTGCATAAGCAAACCTGAAACAAGCCTCCATCAATTTTTTTTTTTGCCTTTGGATGTAACATAATATTTTCAAAAATGAACCAAATAGAGTAATTAGCCTCCAGGCGGAGCAAATGACTCTAATAACCATCTCCCACACATTCCTTTGGTGGAGAGCCTGAAAATGAAAATAGAAATGTGTCGGCCCATGGGTTAAAGCCTGCATGCTCCCTATTAAGTAACAGCTTGGCATATTAATATGCTGGGTTACCTTTCGGAAGTTCAGAGGGAAGGAAATTGGTATCTTCTCTTTAGGCTGCCCAAACTCTGCTCGGATAAGCCTTCTAATTCCAAGGGCTACTTGGCTGCCTGTAATCACATTTATATTTTGGTTCTTTAGCTAACTTAGGTTTATTCTGTTTCAATTCCATTATTTGTGGAAGCTCAAGATCTTGCATAAAATATTCTAATTACAGCTGTGGGAGTCCCCTGATGATACTTTGACAGGAGGCTCCAGGTCTGCCGGGATGGAGATCCTGCACTGTTCCAGAGGGCCTGTAGCCTGTGTCTAGCCTTACTCTGGAGAACTTGGGTAAAAATCACAGACCTTCTAGGCCTGAGTTTTCCTGGTTGCACAATTTGAGGGGTGCAATAGATCATCTCTAAGGTTCTTTTCCAGTTCTGTTGCCTTATATAGTTGTTGAGAATTTAGCTGGTGGCCCCTCATCCAGAAGAAGACAGATTTATTTCTTTGTGGGTTGCTTAAACTTTTTTTTGGGTGTCTCCAAAGCAGTGCTCAGGAGACCCAGGGGGACCCTCCCGTGATTCTCAATCTGTAGGTTTCACAATTCAATGTGAGGTTCCATAAGTGTGGTGCTGCCCAGACTCCACAGTGCTGAGCTTTACCCACTGCCCCCAGTGGTGTCTGGGGGATTCCCAAGGTCCAATTTGGAGTTGCTGTGAGGGTTGTGTGGGGCTGGGGTCAATTGCAGGTAAGGCATGAGCACTGACTCCTGCGTACTCTCCTGGCGTTGCATGCAGTGCAACTTTGCACCCTTGTTTCTAGGAAAGTTGGCAGCATTCAGATGCCCTGGGGTATGTGCTAAGTTGTGGATTCTGACTTCTTAGTATTGGGGAGTGACCTGGAAACTAGTGTCAGGGTTTCTGCTACTCTTGGAGGGCCTGCCTTCACATTTTCTTTAAAGGCTCTCTTCCTTTGCTCGATCAATTGTCTTGGCACTGATCTTTGTCTAATCAGGACCTTATCAAGTTTCTTCTGCACTAATCTCCACCAGGAGAAGGACTTGCCTGTCAGACACAACACAGGGGTCATATAAGCGGCAGGAGGTGCAGAAAAAAGGGACCTGGGGGATGGCAACTGGTTCAACTTCTTTGGAAAATATCATGGACACTTTCCTAGGAACTAAGAATTGAGCTACCAAATGACCTGGCATCACCTCATGGGTCCCCAAAATGTTATTTTATAAAAAGATTATTTGCATCCCTATGTTTCATTTCTTCTTTCCTTCTTTCTTCCTTCTTTCTTTCTTTCTTTCTTTCTTTCTTTCTTTCTTTCTTTCTTTCTTTCTTTCTTTCTTTTCTTTCTTTCTTTCTTTCTTTCTTTCTTTCTTTTTCTTTCTTTCTTTCTTTCTTTCTTTCTTTCTTTCTTTCCTTCCTTCCTTCCTTCCTTCCTTCCTTCCTTCCTTCCTTCCTTCCTTCCTTCCTTCTTTCTTTCTTTCTTGCTTGCTTTCTTGCTTTCTTGCTTTCTTGCTCTCTTTCTTTCTTTCTTTCTTTCTTTCTTTCTTTCTTTCTTTCTTTCTTTCTTTCTTTCTTTCTTTCTTTCTTTCTTTCTTTCTTTCTTTCTTTTCTTTCTTTCTTTCTTTCTTTCTTTCTTTCTTTCTTTCTTTCTTTCTTTCTTTCTTTCTTTCTTTCTTTTCTTTCTTTCTTTCTTCCTTCCTTCCTTCCTTCCTTCCTTCCTTCCTTCCTTCCTTCCTTCCTTCCTTCCTTCCTTCCTTCCTTCCTTCCTTCCTTCCTTTCTTTCTTTCTTTCTTTTCTTTCTTTCCTCTTTGCATCATATCTGGTGATGCTCAGGGGTTACTCCTGGCTCTGCACTCAGGAATTACTCCTAGCAGTGCTTGGGGGACTATATGGGATACCAGAGATCGAAACTGGGTTGCCTGCATGCTAGGCCAACAGTCTCCCCATTGGACTTTGGATCTGACCCCCTGCTGCTTTATTCTTAAGAGCCAAGACTTGGACTCTACCCAGGTGTCCGAGAAAAGATGACTGGATAGAGATATTCTGCTCTGTGAACATAATGGAATGCAACTCGACTCTTAAAAAAAGATGAGTCATGCATTTGGCCACTACCTGGATAGAATTGGAAAGTCTCATGAGGAGTGAAGTGAAGCAGGAGAGGGATCAAGAGAATGTCTCTCATATGTGAGGACACAACAAATGGCCAAAGGCAATAGAACTGGACAATTAATTTAATTTTATTTATATATTTTGGTCATATATGGCAATGCTCGAGCTTACTCCTGGATTTGGGCTCACTCCAATGGGGTGTAGGAGATCCTATGTGGTGCCATGGATTGTACCAGGATTGGAGCATGTAAGGCAGATGATTGATCTGTGATACTCTCAGGCCCCTTAAATTTTTTTAATGCACTTTGGCACCATGACTTACAAAGCTGTTAGTAATAAGAGTTTCAGGCACATGAAGTTTCAACTCCGAAACTACCACCAGTGCTAGCGCCCCTCCACCAATGCCCCAAGGCTTCCTCCTGACCCCAGCTCATCTTTTTAACAAAGCCATTGTTGTGTTTAATTATTTCCATGTGGGTCGCAGGCTTTGACAGTTTCACTGTACATAGTCACCTGCAGTCACCAAAGCAACTAAGCCCCCCAACCAGCACCGCTGGGTTAACACCAGTCCCCCTTCTCTCCCCCTCCATTTCCCTCCTTCCTTGGCCTACTCATTTCTGTATCTAGGGCCAAAGGGTTGCCCACTTTTGCATCTTTTGAAATTGTTATTAGTTTTTGAATTGAATTACCAATAGACGGCTATGAAACTCTTCATGATTGGAGTGCAGTCATACATTGTTCCAACAACCATCCCTCCACCAGTGCACATTTCCCAATACCACTATGCCCCATTTCCCTCCCACCTCTGCCCCCCAACCTGCCTCTATCGCAGGCACTTCTCTTCTCTCTCTCTCTCTCTCTCTCTCTCTCTCTCTCTTTCCTTTTGCAAATTGTGGTTTACAATACAGACTATGAAGGGTTATAATGTATATCCCTTCACCTACCTTTAATACTCAGTTCTAGTCTAGCATTACTGTTTCTATTATTGTCAAATTGATCCTTTCTCTACATTACCTACCTTCTGCCCACCACACACTTGTAGTAGATTAGGGTTGCCTATGTTTTACATTTTCCATATCCTTGTCATGTTATTCTTCAGATAAGTAAGGACATCATGTTAGTCCTTCTCATGTCCTTCTCACTTAACATGAAACCCTCCAGCTTCATCCAAGCATCAGCAAACTGCTGCCTTCAGCCTTCCCGTGACCACAGAGCATCATCCCTGGGATGTTTATAAACAGGCACTTTGGTCTCAAAACACACGGACAAATTTTCTCTCTCACTGTGTATCTTACTGCCTTAAACTTGATACAGGTGGGATCATAGAAAACGTTCCTCCTCATGTGAGCACTTTGACATTTATTGGCAACTTCATTTAGGATGCAGCAGATGGCCTACCTCCCAGAATGTTCTGTGCACTTGGGAAGACTCCATATTGCTATAACTATCACATGGATCAAGTTGCTTGTTAACAAGGGTTGGCTAGTTTGTTAACAACACTGTTAACATCTTTTACATTATTGAGGGGGGTTCTCAAGCAGTGCCTGGGGGCTTTGGGGTCACATCCTAGAAGTTCTTAGTGATTCAAACTCTGTAGTACCTGGAGCCTCCAGGACCATACCTAGCATTGCTCAGGTTATTGAGCTGGGATCAGATGCACGCCAATCCCTTTAGACCGTCTTACGATTTGGGGGTGAGTTTCTTTCCTATGAACGTTGAAGGGAAGGGTGTTCAGCTTCTAGTATGCTTGCAGCTTTGTGTTACTTCCCCTCCATGACAACTGATACTTGGTGCTTGGAAGCCTTCTTGTCTGCATGCGCACACCTTAAAGCTTGCTTTACTTCTCATCCTTGTGAATCCTTCTCTTTATATCTTGGGATGCTCTTCATCTTTGAGGTCTCCTTGGTCTGATGCAAACAGAACTGGGGCTTATTAGAGGTCTCCAGTTTTATTTTCAGTTTTTATTCTTTCATGTCAAAAACTCATGTTTCTTGTTAACAATATAGGTTGTTCTTGGTTTTTAATTTTGTCTTATAATCTCCGCCTTCCTGTTAAGGCATTTGTTCCATTTACATTTAATAAAATGATAGATGAGGGATTTAAATGCAGCATTTAAAAATTGACTTACGCTTGTATTGTCTGCTCTTTGCTTCTCTTTTATTACCTTTTGGGAGAAGTTTTCAATGGATCAAGTAGTTATTTTTTCAATGGATCAAGTAGTTATGTTGCTTGTTTTTGTGTCCTGGATATTTTATTGACAATACGATGCTTCCTCTGCCCCATGTGACATGGGGCAGAGCTGCTACTTGCTCTCCCTGTGCCCAGCCGCTCACGAGGTGCCCGGGAGGCATGGTGGGTTCTAGCCCTGGCCCGCCACCCCAGCAGAGCCGCACAACAAGCCAGATGACCCCCACTCCATCGGGCCACCATTTTCCACATCCGGACTTCCCTCTAGTCAGAACTCCACCCAGCGACAGCCTATCACAGCCTGTCTCTCGCGGCCACTTGTGGCAGCTGGTCATCTATAAATGCTATATTTAGAGGCTATATTTAAATGCACACTACAAGGGTGTGCCACCTGCATGGCAAGCCTGGCAAGCTGCCCTGTTTTATTTGATATGCCAAATACCAGTAACAATTATATTAGTTCATTCCCATGACCTAATATAATGGTTTGAGGCTCTTTATGTTCCTGGAGCGAATAGATGCCCTTGGGCTCTACTAGCATGAGCTAGGACATATGGAGATATTACTGGTTCCCGCTCTAGCAAATAGATGATCAACGGGAGGATAGTGATAGTGATAGTGATGATGCTTCCTGGCAACTTTTTATTGAAAAAATTTTAGAGGTCCCATTATGCTAGAGTATAGCCTTTTTAATTTATCACTATCAGTGTTCAAATATATTTACAGCTTTGAAAATCATTCAAGAAATTCACAACAACATATTTGAATACAAGTGTCAGTTGTGATCTCAGAGCTCTATCTTGTGCTCCTATAGAAGTTATAGCTCTAAGATGCTATTATTGAAGCTCATATAATTGATAGAGAAGCTACTCATAACATTGAAAAAAAACTTTTGTCTTTAACAATGTAAGTCAGAGTATGTTACACTGTTTCTTTCTATTCCCCACCTTATGTTTCATCCTTCTATCCTTCATGCTTCCCTGAAAATCTGGGTATCCATCTGTGATCATGTCTATCCAGATGAAAGGACTTTACTTACTCTTTATTACATGTAGGAATGTGGAAGATAAATTCTTCCAGCTTGTGTCTGGCTGCCCTATCTTTATTTTGTCTTCATTTAATTTAAAAAATTTTTAAAAATATTTTATTACACCACTGTGAGATATACAATTACAAAGATGTTCATAAGATGTTCATATTTGGGTTTCGGTCATATAGTGTTCCAGCCCCCATCCCTCCACCAGTGCCCATTTCCCACCACCAATGTCCCCGATTCCCTCCCACCTCCCCTAGCCTGCCTCTATGGCAGGTTCTTTACTCTCTTTCTCTCTCTCTCTCTCTCTCTCTCCTTCTCTCTTCCTTCCCTTACAAATTGTGGATTACAATACATGCATTAAGAGGTTGTCATGTGTATCTTTTTGCCTGTATTTAATTTTCAGTTCTAGGTTGGTATTAGCACTTTCGCATTTTGTCTTCATTTTAAAGGGTGCACTAGTGATGTGTAAGATTCTGAGTAAGGGCATTTTCCTGCAGTACCTTACATATGATTTCACAAAGACCTCCATGATCCCAAGAGTGAAGTGGGCTATCATTTATTTCTTATTTCTTTTTTTTAGATTTTATTTTATTTTTTTTTAAATTTAATTTTATTATTTTCCCCCGCAAATATTATTACACCATTTTAGACATACAATTGAAAGATGCTCATGTAGAGTTTTGGTTCTACAGTGTTCGAACACGCATCCCTCCACCCAAACCCATCTCCCATCACCAATGTCTTCACCTCCCTCCCCCTCCCCGCACCTCAACTACTTGGTGGATTCTGTATTTCATTTCTTTCCTCTTTATATCTCCTTCCCAACAAACTTTCCTGCTCTTCGTGGGAATGCAGTGCATTAAAAGACATTACTGTTTCACTATTTTAGAGGACCGCGCTGCCGCTTCAGGCCACGCGACCTGGGCTCGAACTGGTTTTGCTCTGTTAATCTGGTCATGAGGCAGTTTCCCAGCCGTCTGGACAGTGAAAATGGTGGCTAGTGTGATGGGCGAAGTCTCATCCGGCTGCTTCTGGGACCCCCCAGAGGCAATGGGCCCACCCCAAAACCCATCTGCCCTCCTCGGGGTTCCATAGTTAGCTGGGCCGCGGCGAGCCGAGTTCCAGCCTCCCCAGCCGCTTGTGAGACTGTGCCTGCTGGCCCCGGGCAGCTCCTGGGCAGGGCCACCAGACTCGACAAAATGGAGGGGGAAAGGGCGACCCCGAGTCCATCTGACGAATTCCCAGTGATTCCCGCTTCTGGGAGCCGCCTACCTGGGCTCGAACTGGTTTTGCTCTGTTAATCTGGTCATGAGGCAGTTTCCCAGTGTCCGGACAGCGAAAATGGTGGCTAGTGTGATGGGCGAGTCTCATCCGGCTGCTTCCGGGACCCCGCAGAGGCGACGGGCCCACTCCCCAAAACCCTTCTGCCCTCCTCGGGGTTCCATAGTTAGCTCTCATTTATTTCTTTTAGTTTCAGGATCACATCTGGTAGAGCTCACAGCTCACTCCTGGCTCTATGCTCAGGGACCACTCCTGGAGTTGCTTGGGGAACCATATGCTGTACTGGGGATTCAACCTGGGTCGACTGTGTACAAGGCAAATGTTTTACCCCCATGAGATATCTCTGGTACCAATCAATCTTACTGTCAGCTCCCTGGGTGAAACCCAGTGGCTTGTTACCAGGAAGCAGATGCTGACTCTGCATTCTTACATACTTCCCCAGCCTACTTTTTATTTATTTATTTTAAATTAAACATTTTATTATACCACAGTGAAATATACAGTTACAATGTTGTTCATGTTTGGAGGTTTCGGTCACACAGTGTTCCAGCACCCACCCTTCACCAGTGCCCATTTCCCACCACCAATGTCCCCAATTCCCTCCCCCTCCCATAGCCTTCCTAAATGGCAGGTTCTTTATCTCTTTTCTTTCTCCCTCTCTCTCCCTTTCTTCTCCTAAACATTGTGGGTTGCACTACATGCACTTGGAAGCCATCGTGTGCAATTTTTTGCCTGTGTTTAATGCTCAGTTCTATGTTGGTATCAGCCCTTTCGACATTTATTCACACATGTTCCCTTCTCTGTCTTACCTAACCTCTGACCCCTCACATTTGCGGTAATTTCCACTTTTGGTAAGACCACCTGATATATTTATGTCATACAAATAAATGCAGTCATTCTATGTCTCTCTCTTTCCTTCTGACTAATTTCACTCAACATGATCCTTTCCATGTCCATCCATTTATAGGCAAATTTCATAACTTCATTTTTCCTAACAGCTGCATAGTATTCCATTGTGTAGATGTACCACAGTTTCTTTATCCAGTCATCAGTTCTTGGGCATACTGGTTGTTTCCAGGTTCTGGCTATTGTGAATAGTGCTGCTATTTAAATAAAAGTGTGGATTGTGTTTCCACTGTGTGTTTTTGGCTTCCCAGGGTATATTCCCAGGAGTGGTATGGCTGGGTCAAAAGGGAGCTCAATTTCTAGTCTTTGGAGGAATGTCCATATTGTTTTCCAGAAAGGTTGTACAAGTCGACATTCCCCCCAACAATGTATGAGAGTCCCCTTTTTCCCGCATCCATGCCAGCACTTGTTGCTTTTACCCTTTTGAATATGGGCCAGTCTCTGTGGTGTGAGGTGATATCTCATTGTTGTTTTGATTTGCATCTCTCTGATGATTAGTGATGATGAGAATTTATTCATATGCCTTTTGGCCATTTGAATTTCTTCCTTGTCAAAGTTTTTGTTCATCTCTTCTCCCCATTTTTTATGGGGTTGGCTGCTTTCTTCTTATATAGCTGTACCAGTGTCTGATATATCCTGGATATTAACCCCTTATCAGATGGTTATTGGGTGAATATTCTTTCCCATTCTGTGAACTGCCTTTGTATCTTTGTTACTGTTTCTTTTGAGGTGCAGAAGCTCTTCAGTTTCATGTAGTCCCATATGTTTATCTTTTCTTCTAGTTGCTTTGTTAGTGGTGTTTCACCTTTGAAGATGCCTTTAGCTTCAATGTCGTGGAGGGTTTTTCCTATATTTTCTTCAATGTACTTTATGGATTCAGGTCTGATATTGAGATCTTTAATCCATTTTGATCTGATTTTTGTGCAAGGTGTTAGTCATAGGCCCAAATTCATTTTTTTACATGTAGCTGTCCAGTTTTCCCAGCACCACTTGTTGAAGAGGCTTTCCTTACTTCATTTTGGACTCTTTGAACCTTTGTCGAAGATTAACTGATCATGTGTTTGAGGTTGGGTGTCAGGATACTCAACTCTATTCCATAGATCCACAGGTCTGTTTTTATCCCAGTACCACGCTGTTTTTATTACTGCTGCTTTGTAGTACAGTTTGAAGTTGGGAAAGGTGATGCCTCCCATCTTCTTTTTCCCAAGGATTGCTTTAGCTATCTGTGGGGGTTTATTATTCCATACAAATTTCAGGAGTATTTGGTCAATTTCTTTAAAGAATGTCATGGGTATCCTTATAGGAACCACATTGAATCTGTACAAAGCTCTAGGGAGTATTACCATCTTGACAATGTTAATTCTCCCCATCCATGAGCAGGGAATGTGTTTACATTTCATTGTGTCCTCTTTTATTTCTTTAAGCAGTGTCTTGTAGTTCTCTTTGTATAGGTCCTTTACATACTTGGTTAAGCTGAGTCCTAGGTATTTGATTTTCTGTGGTACAATTGTGAATGGAATCGATTTCTTAATATCCCTTTCTTCTCTTTCATTATTTGTGTATAGGAAAGCCACCAACTTTTGGGTATTGATTTTGTACCCTGCCACTCTACTATACATATCTATTGTTTCTAAGAGTTTTTGGGTCGAGAGTTTAGGGTTCTCTAAGTATAATATCATGTCATCTGCAAATAATGATAGCTTGATTTCTTCCTTGCCTATCTGGATGCCCTTTATATCCTTTTCTTCTCTGATTGCTATGGTGAGTACTTCCAGTACTATATTGAATAAAAGAGGTGAGAGAGGGCAACCTTATCATGTTCCCGATCTTAAGGGGAAGGATTTCAATTTTTTCCCATTGAGAATGATATTCGCTGTGGGCTTTTGGTAGATGGCTTGACTATCTTGAGGAAGCTTCCTTCAATTCCCCATTTTCTGGAGGGTTTTAATCATGAATGGGTGCTGGATCTTGTCAAATGCTTTTTCTGCATCTATTGATAGGATCACATGGTTTTTATTTTTTCTCTTATTGATATGATGTATTATGTTGATTGATTTGCGAATGTTGAACCATCCTTGCATTCCCGGGATGAATCCTACTTAGTCATGATGTATGATCTTTTTGATGAGTCTTTGGATTCTTTTTGCTAGTATTTTGAAGATTTTAGGATCTGTGTTCATCAAGGAGATTGGTCTGTAATTTTCCTTCTTTGTGTTTTCTCTCCCTGTTTTGGGTATCAGGGTGATGTGTGCCTCGTAGAAGCTGTTTGGGAGTGTTTCTGTTTCTTCTCTTTCCTGGAAGAGCTTGAACAGGACAGTCCCCAGCCTAATTTTGCTGTTCTATGCACCAGCTCACCCCCAACCCCACCTTGCCTGTAGATGGGCTCCGAACTTCCCTTTTTGGGTCCTGGGTCTGCATCTTGCAGGGTGACATGTGCGTCTATACCATCTGTAACCTGTAGTGCCAACACATGCTCCCTGAGCATTTCTTCCCTTCCATTTGTACAGGACAAGAGGGTCAGGGGCAGGCCTGACCTCTCCACTTCTCCTATTGTCTTCCTGAACAGTAGGTACAAAATCTGATGCTCTGGATGACACGGGCAGAATATCAGCACATCTTTCCTGCTGCTGAGCTTTCTTGTGAACACTAAGTGCAGACCCCCACAAAGATTGGTGGGTACAAGCAGACCCCCGCCAATTTTTGGGGCTGAATGTACTGAGATGTCTAGATGGTTGTGCTTCTCCTGATCTTAGAACATAGAGGGGGCATTTCATGGCATTTTGCAGCCCTGTCAATGCACTCTCCCCTCTCGGGGCTGAGAATGTGGCAGGCAGTCCTGGTCTCTCCTCTTTTACAGACTCCATTTCCAGCTTTCATTTCATTGGGTTTCTTCATGACTTCAGCTCTAAAGTAGAGTTTCAAACAATGATGCTTTTGTGGAATTCTTTTATAAACAAAAAGAGGCTTAATAAGAACATTTATACCTCCCAAGTACAGGGAGAAACCCAGTAAAAATGTGTAAATCAATAGGATATCTTACATCATCTTAAAAAAAGAACCCCCCCACACCACCGCCATCAAACTGGTGTTGTAGACAAGGGTGGCGGGCAGAGGAAGGTCAGCAATGGGAAGGCACAGCCAGTGAGGTTTCCTGTTGCTTCTCCACTGATCAGCGGAGAGATGGAGAGACGAGGCCCTCTGGAGTCATGAGGGCTGCTGCTCAGCAGGGGCTTTCCTTGCATTAATAAATGTCTCTTATCGGCCTTCAGATTCCTCTTATGAAATAATAATTCATCCAAGTGCCAAAGACACAAGAGAACTACTTTTGGGGGCAGGTGGAAGGTGTTTCTCCCCTCCTGTTATGCCTTTGAATCTTTGCGAGTCAAGTTGCTCCACTATTGGGTCTCTGACCTGGATCAATTCTATGAAATGCTGGTGTCTCCTTTCAGGAGTTGATTCTGGGTGGGGTAGGGCTTCCTCCAGAGATGGAGTCTCAGTCATGCAAGTAGGAATGAAGGAATGAGGGGCATTTCTACGGGGATGAAAGGAAGACAGCTGTCAGTGGGCCGAGCTGAAGACAGTCTCAGTCCCACGAGCAGCACTTTCCACCTGAGAGGCTCAGGTTCCCATGGGGTGAGGGCAGGTGATGATTCTGGGTCTTCAGTTCGTGGCACTGAGGAGGTCGTTTGGTATTTAGGGAAACTTTAAAGCAATTGGAGTGGTATTGCTGTTGACTGTGGCATTACTCTTGGTGTTCCAGACACAGTGTTGTTATATCACCACCACCTACACCTCACCTTCCCCCATCATTGTCTTGAGGCCTTTCTAGACCCTCCCATCCTATCCTGGTTGCCTGCAGGTGGTACAGACAGTGGTGCAGATGGAATCTCAGAAGATCTGACTTGCTGTTAGTTTTAATGGGGTGGGTAGTTAGGCTTTGAAGCAGAAGCAAATGTTTTTCTTATGGGGACTCTCAGCCTTGATACTCTCCTTTGCATTTGAGTTTTCTCCTGGAAAAACTATTGTTTCCACTATTCACAAGAGTCAGAATATGTAAACAACCTGAGTGCCTGAGAATAGGCGATTGGAGAAAGAGTGCCTGAGAATAGATGATTGGATAAAGAGTGCCTGAGAATAGACGATTGGATAAAGAAATTATGGTGCATCTACACAGTAGATTACTACACAGCTCTTAGAAAAAAATGAAGTTATGAAATTTGCCCATAAATGGATGGACATGGAGAGTATCATGCTCAGTGAAATTCGTCAGAAGGAAAAAGACAGGTTTAGAATGACTGTATTCAGGGCCAGAGTGATAGCACAGCAGGTAGGGCATTTACCTTGCATGCAGCTGACCTGGATTCGATTCCCCGGCATCCCACATGGTTGCTTCAGCACCGCCAGGGGTAATTCCTGATTGCAGAGCCAGGAATAACCCCTAAGCATTGCTGGGTATGACTAAAAAGCAAAATAAATAGATAAATGAATAAATAAATAAAAAAGAATGACTATTCATTTGCAGGATTAAAAAAAGTGTGATACTAATATCTAAGGTCAGGCAAAACCTGAACCAGGAGGACTTGTCAGTAGTTGGAGTTTACCACAAGTGTGTGTGTGGGTCAGAGGTTAGGTAAGATAGAGAAGGGACCAATATTTGTTGGAAATGGTAATGCCAGACTAGAACTGAGTATTGAACATTGGCAAAGGGATATACATGATAACTCCTAAATATATGTATTCACTTGTATAACTTGTCTTCCCATTGTTCATCGATTTGCTCAAGCAGGCACCAGTAACATATCCATACGTCCTGTCACATCCTAGTGTAGCCCAAGGGCATCTGCTCACTCCAGGAACACGAAGAGCCTCAAACCATTCATTCAGATCCTGGGAATGAGGTCTATAATTGTTACTGGTTTTGGGCATATCAAATACGACACAGGTAGCTTGCCAGGCTCTGCCGTAAATATATGTATTTATATTTATACATATGAAATATATGTATTGCAAGCCACAATATGTGAAAGGAGAGGGAGAGAAGTGCTTGCCATAGAGGCAGGCTGGGGGAGGGGGAGAGAACCAGGGACATTGGTGGTGGGGAATGTGCACTGGTGGAGAATGGGTGCTGGAACATTGTATGACTGAAACCCAAATCATGAACAGCTATCTAATTGTATATCTCACAATTAAAATTGTATTTTAATTTGGTATAATCAAATTAAAAAAAAGAAAACCATTGTTTTAACGTACCCATCAATTGACTAGTAAGCAAACATGTAAAGGGAGGCAACTGCAGTGGTTACTGTTTTGTGCGTTCACGCTCTGTCTCGACTGCAGACATACTTTCTGCTTGCCCCCTTTCAAGAGAAGACAATACCCTTTTACTCCCTTAATTGCTTCTCCCCTAGAGTTCTCTCGAAGTCACTCCCATCTCATTTTCAGTATCATCAGGCCAGTTCCTGTTTTGGTGACTGCAATGGACAATCCCATCTGTTCTCAATCTGTATCACCTTCGGCCTATTGCATAGCAACATTCTGTTTGTTGGAAACCCTCATTTTGCTTGGTTGTAAACTCTCTCATACTTATTGGTACTCCATTTCTGAAGTCTAACTGCATTTCATCCATCCATCCATCCATCCATCCATCCATCCATCCATCCATCCATCCATCCATCCATCCATCCATCCATCCATCCATCCATCCATCCATCCATCCATCCATCCATCCATCCATCTAACCATCCATCCATCCATCCGTCCAGTCCGTCCGTCTCCGTCCGTCCGGTCCGTCCGTCCAGTCCGTCCATCCATCCATCCATCCATCCATCCATCCATCCATCCATCCATCCATCCATCCATTTATTTATATTGCATCCCAGTAAGATACAGTTACAAGGCTGTTAATGGTCGTGTTTAAGTTATACAATGTTAAATCAATATACATTTCCGCCACCATTGTCCCCTTTTCCCCTCCTGCTGTTCTTCCACCCCAAGCCTGTCTCTATTTGAGGCACTTTCCTTCTTTTGCCCTCTCTCTTTGTCTCCCATTGGGCATTATGGTCTGCATGACAGACACTGAGAGGTTATCATGTTTGTTCCTTTACCTGTTCTGTGTGAACTTTTTTAAATTTTATCTTATTATACCACTGTGAATTATACAGTTACAAGATGTTCATGATTGGGTTTCAGTCATGAAAGTCAATGACTCCATCCCGTCCAACACCCATCCCTCCACCAGTGCACATTTCCCACCAGTCCCCAGATTCCCTCCCCAGTCCCCCAGCCTGCATCTATGGCAGGCACTTTTCTCTTCTCTCTCCCTCTCTCTTTCTCTCCCCTCACACTCTCTCTCTGCATTCTCTTACGCAGTTTTTATATGGTGGGCATTTATAACTTTCTTTGTCATGGTAGTTCCTTTGCAGTCTAACTTTAAAAGCTGCCTTTGGGGGAATCTTTTTTCATCAAGATTCTTTGCAAGAATCAAATCCAGATTAATTTATATTGGTTATCTATTTTTATGTCCAACAGCATCAACTTTTAACTGAATATGCAATTTGTATCCATTAAAGTCGGGTCTGTCTGACTTCCAGCCAGACTGAGCAAATGCCCCTGCCTTTCCTCTCTCTTCTTCCTCAAGGCTCTTTTTGAAATTCTTCATCTACTTGAAATCACACCTTCTCCGTGCAGCTGTTCTGACAGTTATCCTCACATCTGTCTTTTCCATTTCCCCCAAGTCACCACCTGTCTCGGCTACCCCCTTCTGAGTATTTCTCAGGTCTCTCTTCCTGTCCAGCCCATTTATGCATCGTAATGTCCACCCAATCTCCCATCTTCCTCTTCAGAGTGCTGCCCTCTACGTGAAGTTTGGAGTTGCTCTCAATGGGCCTTAGGGTCAGCTGTTCATCTGAAACCTGTGATTGTCCCTTTCTCCGTGACATCTGGAACAGGAGACCCCGATTTAACTGAGACAACAAAAGAAAGACCAAAGTGAAGATCATAGCAATAGATTCATCATTCATCCATCAAAGAAGAAGATCTCTTCTTTGACCTTTGTTAGTTTTGTTTTTTTCCCCACTCCATCTCCTGCTTTTTGGCTCTTTACTTTTCTTTATACTCTAGTGAAGACCCATCAAATTACAGTCAAGCCCCGGTGTCATGTCGTGGACACCTGGTCTCCTTCTCTTGAGACAGTGGATTTTTTCACTGTAACTGGAATTTCTCAGGTGATCCTTTGCTTCAGTTCTCAGCCTTGTAAAAATGTCCATGATAGATAATTCATTATTTGTTTGTTCCTGAATTCAATTCCTGTACCTGATAGTCTGCTTAAAGGAGAATTATGTCTTTTTAAATTTAGTATCCAATATTGCCTACTGATGTAGCACACACAACAAAAGATGCAAAAGTGTAGAAAGAAAGGGGTGTGCATGCAAATCTGGTCTGATTCAGTTGGCTCATTTATTATTAAAGACCATTCTCCTTGATGGAAAGGAAATCATTTAAAACTGGAAACACAGTTTGGGAGGCTTTGACGGGGCTTTAGCTCTCTCAGGTCATCATCATTTTTCCAGTTTGTTTCTCTTCAAGATGGCCACATCCTTAGGATGCTCCTGCTGCACTCTCTTCCCTCAAGAGCCTCCATTTCTCCCAACGAAGACCCTGATAGACCTGCCTGAGATTGTTTCTTACTGGCAAGAGCCCCCAGGGGGCTTGTGGACCCGTGAGATGGGATGGTCAACCAGGATTGCAGTTAGTAGCAGAGGTGCTTTCATTCATTAAAACCTGTTAGCAATGTATCAGGTGGAAACAAAGAAAAGAAATTGCAGTGAAGCAAATACATCACTAGCTTTTTTATGTGAGTCTATATACATCATGTAAATTCATGCACAATTATATACGTATAATTATATAGGTAAACAGATGTGCAAATGAGACAGTGGGTGCATGTGACTTTACAGCTGTGCGGGACCCCTAAACCCTAGTGTTAGTCATCATGATGATGCATAATTAAATTTGGCATGGCTAGTTTTAATTACTAAGTGTCACGAAATAGGCTAAGTATTGAATAAGATCTAACTGGCTCACGCCTCACATTTGGACCATTAGATAGATTAGCATCATTCACGTGTGCCAGAGAAGAGGACAGAGACTCGGAGCGAAGCCATTTGCTGGAGGTCAGAGAGCTGACTAATCAGAGCAGACCAGAAGCTGAACCTAATTAATCCAACTCTAGTGCCTGCTCTAGGAAGCATGAGAACAATCTCAGCCCCATGTGAGAGAAAAGTCAGCAAGGAAGAAACGCATGCAGAATACGGCAGAGAAAAAGAACATCTGGTTAACCAACTTTCCACTCAGAGAAATTTCTGGCAGTTTGAGAAAAGAAGGTTGAAACAGGAGAGTTTGAGTTACTGCTGTGAGTGCCAAGGTGCTCAGTGTTCCAAAGGATGATCCATAAGGTTGAGTTGTCCCTGGAAAGATTTAAGTGTAGATGCACCAAATTTCGTGGTTACATGCTTCCAGCCTGAGCAGAATGCTGGCCAAGGAGAGCCCACATTGTGTGTTGACTGCCTATCAACTTGTATTCATGCTTCCACACACCCAGGTGTGTGGGCTGGAAGATGTACGGGTTGGAGTGGGGCTTGGGATTGCCGGGTAGCAGTGCCCCTTCCCAAGTTCACCCCTAGGGAGAAACACAGCACTAGAAATAAAAACCAAAGTCTCTTTGGGAATCCAAATGATGTGGCCAATTTGGAAATAGTTTCTTTCATGAACAAATGATGTCAACTTAAATCTAAGCTTATGGAGTCAAGTGTGGTGGAAGTAGCAAGGGAACATGAGTGAGCCAGACTGTACTGGCACTGTGCAATGGGCACCCCCGGTCTCTGCCTCTGCAGCTGGCTCAGGAGAAAATCCAGGTGCCTGTGCTTTGCCCAGGGCCAGGCTTCATGCTCTATTTGCCTCCATGGCACCATGTTCCAACCACAGACAGATGCCACCAGCAGAGAACCACTCGGAGAGCCTTGCCTGTTTTTATCTCGAAGCCTGCCCATGCTTGACTCCTCCTCTATTGGACACACAGATCACATGCTCAAGCTGGACCCCACACAGTTTTCTACCTGAAACCATTGTGGTTGACTGGTCCTGGGTCAGGGACCCTGGTACCTAGAGCTTCTTCTGCAGTGGAGCTCTGTGTCAGGGTGGGCTGTGCACCCCCATGCCCACCTTCTGGGCACAGTCATACCTACCTTGTCAGTTTGGTAAGGTCAGAAGGTCATACTTTACACTGTCATAGGGGTTCCCCCATTCTTAGGGAACAGCTGTGGTCTTATGACTTTGCTCTTCTTCCTTTCCCAGAAAGTGCTACCTGTAAACATCGTTTGTGTCATACCACCTGATTTCAGGATGACAGGCACTAGGAAAGGTTAGACTCAGGGGTTGTTGGACTAAGGAGAGTCTGCCAAGATGGAAAGAAAGGCACATCTGATTGAAATTCACTTTGGAGTCGCTTCCCTCCCCGCAACACCCACCCCATACCACAGATTAGATGGATTCCAAAAACTCTGAACTAAAATGGAAATATAAAAATAACTGCAATTTTGGTTCCTGTCCAGCTTAGTCAAGGAAAATAATTTCACTGGAACATTCCTGTTGAATGCAAATGCAACTCATTGCTGAACAGCATATGGTTAGTGGCAGCTATGCACAGGAGCCCTCTTTTAATAGTGTGCAGTGCCTGCCCATTCGTTAGCAGCAAACTTAAAGGACTTTCACAGAATTCCCATCTCTTTGCCTTCTACTCTCTCTGCTCCAACCCGTTCCAGGCCATGCAAGGGATTAGCTCAGATCATCTGTCTCCCTCAGTTAAAAACCTTGACTACTTCTCCCAGTTACTCCTTGTTGGTGACTGTGCCAAGAAGTGCACAAAGGGGGGCTTTACCATCTCAGAGGAACATGGACTCTGAAGTCTCCAGGCCTCAGGACCTCTGGTCTTGCACCTTTTGATTCCACTCCCAGACCATCACTCCCACACGAAAGGAGGGTAATTCTTATTTTATAACACTGCCACAGCGATTGCGTATAATTAAAGAGCTTACTATCATTAAAATAATATGAATATTCCCTTTGAAATCATGTACAAATAGCTCAGGATCTAGAGTCTCAGGCATTTCCCATTGCATCTCTGACTTGAACCCACTTAGCATTTGATCCTATTCCACAGTATTCTATTGTGCAAATGCATTTGGTCACAGGCTTACAATTTCTCTGGTAGACAAAAGATTCTTCTTGTATTCCCCTGACGAATATGGGCTTAAGAATCTATATTAAGAATGCTAAAGAAGAGACATTTATTATGCACCTAAAATAAAAAATTATTGTGAGAAATGAAGGTGTGTATGTGTGAATGTTTGTGTGTGTGTGTGTGTGCACGCACACATATACACAGCTTGTCACCTTTAAGGTGATTCTCATTTATGTGGTGCCAGATCCTGGAGGTGCTTGTCTAATACCTTTCTATGAAGTAGCTAAGACGTTTTCTACACCTGCAGGTTCTCCATCTCTGTTTCCACTTCTCTTCACTCTGCTCCATGTTCTGGTCCCATGATCTCACCTTGAAAAAGCATTTTCAGTCATAACAACTGTGATGACATTGGAGGAAAGGGAAGGGGGTGAAAGGAAGGGGCAGAGGGTATTTGAGAGCTTGGACACAGTGGAATTATGGTGGTGGGTGTGGCCTGAAGCTGTAACACCTCCCCTCCCCCATTCTATAGTATTCTAAATCAATGGTAAGTTAATAGGATTTGGTTGCAAATAATTAAATATTTCTACACTAGAAATTTTGAGTGGTTCTCCTTGTTCTGTGACAGGTCCCCAATACATATATGCCATCGAATTGGACAGCAGCCTGCTCTTCCCAAGGACAGGCTGCTTCTGGAAGGATAGTGATGAGAGTAAATAGGAGATACCAAGGAAGCCCTGCGGTCACGGCCCCAATCCAAAGTGGGAGACAAGCACAGGGACCCAGTACCACCACTGTGTTTGAAAACCCACACAAGGATCATCGTCCTAAGGGGAAATATATAAATATTAAAGAATGTGCCCCAACACTCTTTTCTCGTTTATACTGAGTAACTTCATTTCCGAAAACATAATTTTTTTCACAGTGGAAAGCCACCCAGTAAATGACTTTTTGATCTCCCACATGTCATTTTTTTTCTCTCCTCATTGCTCTTTCCTCTTGGATCTCTAACCCCAGGTAATTAGTGTGAACTGAAATTTACACCATCAACTTGGAGATTTGCTGCAGACAAATGGAAAATTTCCACAATGGAGTGAATTATTCATATTTTAAAATCATTTACAACTTCTATAAAACGTAACTCGTGTTAAAAGATGTAGTGACAGCTTAAAGAGGTTTGCTCCAAAGGACCTGAAGCATGAACCTTTGGCAAGTTTTTTCTGTTTGGTTACAATATTGGCTGTGCCCCATTTGTATTTCCTATTCAGTAAGGCTTTGAGGATAGCTAATACCTTTTCCAGGATGAAGAAGAGTCTCGAAAGCACATCTGTGACCCTGCCAACCATCATTTTCCATTCTTCCGTAAAAGGGTCTGTAATGAAGTCTAATCCCATAGATTGCAGAGGGGAAGCCAAGGTCTAATCCTTCCCTCTTGAAATTGGCATTTTATTTCAGTTATTTTTTTATCTTTGGACCACACCTGGCTGTGCTCAGGGCTTAACCTGGCTGTGTTTTCAGGGATCACTCCTGATCATGCTGGGTGAAACACATGTGGAGAAGGGGACTGAATTGGGTTTACCACATGGAAGGTAAATGACTTAACCCCCTGTTCTCTCTCTGACCCACTTTATACTTTAATTTGACCAATTGTTTTCCAATTCACAAATGTACTGTATGTCTGCCCAAACCAGCTTCTAATCAGAAACCAGCAGCTGGTTTCCTTTCCTGAAAGCCAAGTCTGATATATGGACTGGGCCCCATGGTTCATTCATACCCTTAGGCAGATTGGGACCACTGCTTCCTCCTTCTGTGACAGGCTGGTTCTCCTCTGTGGTCCTGGTCTCAAAAGGTGGATGCTGAGCTTGATTATGTTCGAGACGTCATTTTCATATGATTACACGAGACCAGCTCATTTGATCTGTATTTGGAAGCATTGAGGAAGGAAGTGTATCTGGTCGCTTGCACCATTCTTGATGTGAAAAACTCATCCCTGGCTTAGGGGTGATGATGGCTTGATCCACCCATTGTTTCCCCTTGAGATTCGATGTAATCTGTGGTGTTATTTTGCATCAAACAGGAACCATCATTCCCATCACTGCTATACTTTTAGGGATCTTTATATCCATTGCTAATCCTTGCCTGAAACCATCATTTCATTGAAGATTATGAAATTGTAACTCGATATTCTACCATTTTATCCAATCTTATTAGGCATAATTCTTGTCTGATAGTAGAACTTTTCCTGACCGACTGCAGTTAGAGTGTACTAAAATAATTTCTGTTAAAAAGATGCTATATATAAAAATGTTTTAATGCCATTAAGTCATTGGCAAGACACTTTGCTTAAATTGAAAGATACAAAGTCATTTTATATTGAAAACTAGAATTTTTTGTGATGCTCAGGGATCACTCTTGCCTCATGCCCTGAGTGTTGGGGACTGAAACAGGGGCAAAACCTCCTCTTCTTATTGTGACTCCTCTCTGGACCTTGGTGCACTGCTCTCACCCCCTCACCCGAACCCGTACTGAGAAACCAGGAGAGAGGGTGAAGTCCCATGCATTAGCAAAAGTTCACGACCACAAACATGAGGAGACACTGCTTGTCTCTCATTTCTCACTGCTTTGCAGGCTGCCTGGTCTTGGGGCACATGCATGTGTTGGCAAGAGCTGCTTGGCTGACCAGCAATATCTGGGTATGCCTCTGGCATCACTCCCAGCTTCCTAACTTTTAGCCTGGTAGCTGGACTTGAGTCTAAACTATTTTTGGTATGAAGACCACATCCCATGTCAGGGCATAAGAAGGGAAGGCATGGCAGCTCCAAAATGTGGATGGCATTTCCTCCCTCTCTCTCTCTCTCCTTCTCTACCTCTCTCTCTCTCTCTCTCTCTCTCTCTCTCTCTCTCCCTCTCCCATCCTCCTCTAATTCTTCCTATGTGAATATGTTGGTAGTCATTATGACACTCTTCTAGAACACCTGGGGGTATCATTATTATTTTAAAACTTTATTTAAACACTGGTTTACAAAGTTGCTCATACTACAGTTGTTTCGGAAGTCACTGTTCCCACCACCAGTATGAGCTTCCTTTCATCATTGATCCAAGTTTCCCACCCCTCCCCAAGCCTGTCTCCTTGGTGGGTACAAATTAATTTATTTTATACAATAAAATAGTTACAACAAAATGATAAGTGGAACTATAAAAACAGTTCACTAGAAGATTTGTGAAAATTATCATACCTGACTTGGGGTTATTGAAGTTGTTGACTGAGGAATTACTGAGCTGTTTCAGCTAGTTGAGCCTTCCATGTCACTGCTTCTGGTCACTGAGCTGGAGTGGGCTTCTGTGCTACTTTCTCATCTCACGTGCTGCATTTCTCTGGGTCTGTCAATATTGTGGGTTTTGGAGGTGTCTTCAGGACCTGTAGAACTGGATGATTCTGGGCCTGACCTGAGGAGGCTTCAGAATATTCAACCTGAATACCAGCCGGTGCATCTTCTGAAATTTTGTGGTACACGGCAGCAGCAATGGTGTGTGGGTGTGACTGCTGGGGCTTCCAAGGGTTGGGGGATGCTGCCCCACCTGTCTGGGCATATCATTAGTAGGGTTACCAGTGGTATAGTCTGCATGAGATAATTGGGTAACCTTAGGGTTTATCTGTTGTGCCCAAATTGTTTGTAAAATACTGGTTTCCTGTTTCATTGTTGGATTGTTAATGATATGATCAGAATCATTATTTATGCCCGTAGCATCCTGCATGCACAGTTACCTGCTCAGTTCCATTTTGTTAAATGCTGTCAGTACGTGGTATGTGCATAAAGAGATGGGAGGAGAAGGAGCAGGAAGGGGAGGAGAAAGGTGGAGAATGAGGGAAAGGAGGAAGAAAGGGAGAGAGAAGGCTAGGAAAGACAAAGGATGGGCTGGAGTGTTAGATAGTACCAGCATGGAGGGGTTTGCCTTGCATACAACTGACCTGGGTTTGATCCTTGGCATTCCATATGGCCCCCAAGCACGCCAAGAGCCAGGAGTAGCCCCCTGAATATCACTGGGTGTGATCTCCCTGGAAAAAATGAAAAAAAAATAAAGACAAAGGCTTTCTGTTGCTTTTCTCCTCACTTCTATATATTCTATATTTACTGGTCTCACCACCTTCCTTCTTTCCTGTGCCCAGAGCACCTAGTCTTAGGGAGAAAACTCAGAGGAGTCCACTATATTATCAAGGGATAATTCTAGGGAAATTTTCAGGCCTTTTTTTTTTTTTTTTTTTTTTTGTTTTAAATTTTTTATTAAACCACTGTAGGACATACAATTACAAAGTGTTCATAATTGGTTCTTGGTAATACAGTATTCCAGCACCCATCCCTCCATCAGTGCCTCATTTCCACCACCAATGTACCCTACCCTCCACCCCCCCAGGCTGCCTCAATAGCAGGTAAACCCCATTCCCTCTCTTTCCTCTCTCTTGTCTCTCTCTCTGTCTCTGCATCTCTCTCCCCCTCTTCTTTTACACAAATTGTGGCTAGCCCCAGCAGATATTTAGAGTTTATCACCTAAGTCTCTTGTAAATTCAATGGTGAGTTTTAATCTGTCAGGCCTTTTTTTTTTTAACCTTACACTTAACCTGATGGCACAAAGGCAACCTTTCCTTAGATGTTTCGGGATACCTGGAGAAGTCTGATGTCATTTCTCTTTTTTCTTTTCAGCAGAATTTGGAATCTGGGAAGAACACAAGCAGTTCCTATGTCAAGTTTAAAGACCAACGGACATCTCAGATGTACGCTCCTTAGCAGTAGACTCACTACATCCTACCACTTTTGTTTGTTGGTGGATGAGCTCCGGGTCAACCACAGGTGATGGGTGTCCCCCCCCAGCCATAGGAGTCTCCTTGAGTTAGTAGTGGAATGGTCAATCGCTTTCCTGGTCATTTATTTGTGCCCCCCTTCATGCACCCATGGTTGATGTTGGCCATGCAGGGATGGACAGACAGCAGGAGCCCCCACCTTGTCCATCTCCCAGGGAAATCAACCAGAAACCCTGTTCCTAGACCTGAGTGGGAATATCCAGGCTGGATGAGACAGTTTTCAGAACTGGAGGTAGATTTGGGGGCTAAGGGTTCTGGAATGTGATCTCACTTGGAATTATAGGTTTTGCCTTTATGTGGTATCCAGCATTCCTGTGAGAGGCTCTCACAGGTTTAAGAATAACAATTAGAGCCTGGGATCATCTTGAGGATGAGATGAGATCATCAGTACAAGGTATTGATAAGAGGGCCTTGAACTTGCTAAACAGTCTATCAATGACAGTCAATCCTGTCCTTCCATAAAGACCAATTGACATTTTTCACTTATCAATACTAGTGAATTCTGTCCACACAATAAGTTCTTGGATGAACATTTTTGAAGGCAATATGGTTTATCAGACCAAAACTGGTTAGTCCTGTCCATCTAAGTAATTAGATAGACATCTAATAGATTAGATAGACATCTAATTACTTAGAGGGACAGTACTGTCCCTCTAAGTAACACAGTTTATAGTGTTCATCCAATTCAGTACTAGTCCATGCAGGTGCTTTTTTATTTTTTATTTTTATTTTTTAAAAATATTTTTATTATGCCACTGAGATATACAATTACAAAGATGCTCATAATTGGGTCTCTTCCATTCAGTGCTCCAGCACTCCATCTCTCCACCAGTGCCCCATTCCCACCACCAATGTCCCCACACTTCTTCCCACAAAACCAAGCCTGCCCCTATAGCAGGCACCTTTCTTTCTTTTTATCTCTTTATCCTCTGTCTCTGTCTCTGTATTTTTTCTCTCTCTTCTCTTACACTTTGTGGCTTGCCCTACAGATATTTATGGTTTATGATGTAAGTCTCTATGTGTATTCAATAGTGAGTTCTAGTGTGACATTATAATTTTCCATTCCCCATCAATCTTCCCCCAGTCTATTGCAAACTACAATGATCATTACAGTGTATAAATGTGAAAGATCCTGGGAAGGACCTGGTCCTAACTTCATTATTATCTAAGCCTGTTGCATGGCGCAGAGCAACCGTGTGCTGGTGCAGCTGTGGGTCTAGTCTGTCTCTTTCCGCTTTGCTGGTTTGGGTGGCTGCAGGCCCATAGCCTGGGGGAGGGAGCCCCACATAACCCTGCTTCTCAAGTTCAGCCAGTGCAGCATATTTACCCACCCCCCACCCCCAATACGTGTCTGCAACCCTAGGAGCTATGTTGGACTCAGCCAGGGGCCGAGTCATTTACTACCCTCTGAAACTCCATGGACTGCTCCACGTGGGGACAAGCCTCATGCAGGTGCTTTAATACATGTTTTCATTGTCATGCAACCTACAGTGGTCTATACTGGTCTTATGATCAATGCCAGCCTATATAGTCCATCTAATCAATGCTAGTCTACATGATCCATCTGGTCGTATTATTATACTGTCTCTCTGATAGTATGCTATATAGAGAGAATACTATGCTATACTCTAATCAAGACAAGTCCATTAACCAATGCTAGCTTTTACTGGCCATCTGATCAATACAAGTCAATTCTGCCATCAGATGTCCTCCTGGGTCTCAATGTCAACCTATTACATGCGGAGAGGGTCTTAAGGTAACACTGTCATGATGGCTGGCACTAACCTAAGGTCCAAAAAAGGTGTCATTGTTCGGAATAAATGAACGTAGAAACTAAAAGAAATTCTAGGAATTGCTGAAAATCATGTGGTAGGAAAAAAGAAATCAATCTCATGGAAAATGTGAGATATAAAGGCAACAATGCAAGTTACAATGAGATGCTCTATAATACCCATTTTATTTCATAAAGAAAAGTTGAAAAGTAAAGCACTACTCTTGTGACGCACAGACACAAGTAAGTGCGTGTGTGTCCTCGCGCCAACAAGGGTGGTCTGGGGATGCTTTGCAGAAACTTCCTTTCTTACAATGCTCACATACAGCCCCATGAAGCCTGTGAGCAGCCTCCAGGGAGTAGAGTGAGAACCGCAGCTGATTCCCCTGTGTAATGTGCTTGAGGTCGGTGGCCCCCAGCGAAGATTGTACAGGATGGTGTCTATGACCCTGAGATCTTCCTTCCCACCTGCCCATGCTCCTGCTTTTACCTAGTGTGGCCTTTGTGGAAAAGCCTGGTGGCATATAAGGATCTTGTTTTTATTTTGCTTCCCCTCCCCTTCAAATGATAATCAAGAATTCAGCACCAAGGCTATAGATCCAGTGTTCAGGGCACTTTGTAAGAGCCAAGGGAAGAAAGGATAGGACAGAAGTGTCTCACTGGGCTTCACCCACTGTGTTTGGTATTCATGGAGGGGGCATTAGTCTATGGTGGGCAGTCAGGGGGGAAGAGAGAAGGAGCCTTATGAATCCATAGGACTTGGAGAAACAACTGTGGGTGCTGTTAGGGGCCCTGGGTCTGAAAAAAGAGAAATGGAAATTACAGGACTCAGAGAGGAAGGACAGACTCGATGTAGCCAAATGTTAACTGAGGAAAAGCATCTTGAGAATGTTTGGAGGGTAGCTTCTCACTCTTAATTGCTGAATGATGCCTTAAAAGTAAGTGGTGATCAGCTATTTAGTGATTTTGACAATTTTATCCCACTTATCCCAATAATCTATGACATGGCTTGCTAGCTATTTATCAGTTTCCATAATTTTGTCTCCAAAGTTTCTCTAGCAATCTATTGTAAGGCACATAGTAGCTGCCA
>JAJIBD010022431.1:0-194871 GCA_021461705.1 Cryptotis parvus
TTTTTTAATTTTTTTTATTTTTACAATTACAAAGATATACAATTAAAAAGTTCATATTTGGGTTTTGGTCATACAGTGTAGCAGCACCCATCCCGCCACCAGTGCCCATCTCCCACCACCAACGCTCCCCGGTTCCCCCTCCCCTCCCCAGCCCCTCCTCAATGGCAGGTTCTTTATTTCTTTCCATTTCTCTATCTTTCTCTTTTCCTTCCTCTCCAGACTATGGATTACAGAACATACATTAAAGGGTTGTAATGTGTATCCTTTTTGCCTCTATTTAATGCTCAGTTCTAGGTTGGCATTAGTACCCTCACAATTGTTAGCACACTGTTCCATTTTCTGTCTTACCTAGCCTCTGACTCCCACACGTTTGTGATAATTTCCACCTTTGACAGGACCTCCTGATGTATGTTTCACTTGACCTTGGATATTGGTATCATAATATGTACCTATATATTTATGTTATGCAGATAAATGCAGTCATTCTGTAACTGTCTCTCTCCTTCTGGCTAATTTCGCTCAACATAATCTTCTCCATGTCCATCCATTTGTAGGCAAATTTTATAACTTCATTTTTCCTAACAGCTGCATAGTATTCCATTGTGTAGATGTACCAAAGCTTTTTATCCAGTCATCTATTTTCGGGCACTCTGGTTGCTTCCAGATTCTGGCTATTGTGAATAATGCTGCTATGAACATAAAAAGTAGGGATGGTGTTTCCGCTGCGTATTTTTGGTTTCCCAGAGTAGATTCCCAGGAGTGGTATGGCTGGGTCAAATGGGAGTTCAATTTCTAATCTTTGGAGGAATGTCCATATTGTTTTCCAGAAAGGCTGTACCAGCTGGCATTCCCACCAACAATGGATGAGTGTCCCCTTTTCCCCCACACCCACGCCAGCACTTGTTGTTCTTGTTCTTTTGAATATGTGCCAGTCTCTGTGGTGTAAAGTGGTATCTCATTGTTGTTTTGATTTGCATCTCTCTGATGATTAGTGATGATGAGCATTTTTTCATATGTTTTTTGGCCATTCGAATTTCTTCCTTGCTGAAGTTTCTGTTCATTTCTTCTCCCCATTTTTTGATGGGGTTGTTTGTTTTCTTCTTGTAAAGTTCTACCAGTGCCTGATATATCCTGGATATTAACCCCCTTATCAGATGGGTATTGGGTGAATATTCTTTCCCCATTCTGTGGACTGCTTTTGTATCTTAGTCACTGTTTCTTTGAGGTGCAGAAGCTTTTTAGTTTCATGTAGTCCCATATATTTATCTTTTCTTCTAGTTGCTTTGTTAGAGATGTTTCATCTTTGAAGATGCCTTTAGCTTCAATGTCATGGAGGGTTTTTCCTATATTTTCTTCAATGTACTTTATGGATTCAAGTCTGATATTGAGATCTTTAATCCACTTTGATCTGATTTTTGTGCATGGTGTTAGACACAGGTCCAAATTCATTTTTTTACATGTCGCTGCCCAGTTTTCCCAACACCACTTATTGAAGAGGCTTTCTTTACTCCATTTTAGACTTGTTGCACCTTTATCAAAGATTAAATGATCATGTGTTTGAGGTTGGGTGTCAGGATACTCAATTCTATTCCATAGGTCCACGGGTCTGTTTTTATTCCAATACCATGCTGTTTTAATTACTACTGCCTTGTAGTACAGTTTGAAGTTGGGTAAGGTGATGCCTCCCATCTTCTTTTTCCCGAGGATTGCTTTAGCTATCCTTGGGGGGGTTTATCGCTCCATACAAATTTCAGGGATTGTTTGGTCAATTTCTTTGAAGAATGTCATGGGTATCCTCATGGGGACTGCATTGAATCTGTATAGAGCTCTAGGGAGTATTACCATTTTGACAATGTTGATTCTCCCCATCCATGAGCAGGGAATGTGTTTCCATTTCCTTGTGTCCTCTTTTATCTCTTGGAGCAGTGTCTTGTAGTTTTCTTTGTACAGGTCCTTTTACACACTTGGGTAAGTTGATTCCTAGGTATTTGATTTTCTGTGGCACAATTGTGAATGGAATTGTTTCCCTTAATATCCCTTTCTTCTCTTTCGTTATTTGTATATAGGAAAGCCACCGACTTTTTGCGTGTTGATTTTGTATCCTGCCACTCTACTATATGGGTCTATTGTTTCTAGGAGTTTTTTGGTAGAGAGTTTAGGGTTCTCTAGGTATAATATCATGTCATCTGCAAATAATGATAGCTTGACTTCTTCCCTTGCCTATCTGGATGCCCTTGATGTCCTTTTTCTTCTCTGATTGTTATGGCAGGTACTTCCAGTTCTATATTGAATAAAAGAGGTGAGAGTGGGCAACCTTGTCTTGTCCCTGATCTCAGGGGAAGGCTTTCAACTTTTCCCCCATTGAGAATGATGCTCGCTGTGGGCTTTTGGTAGATGGCTATAACTATCTTGAGGAAAGTCCCTTCAATTCCCATTTTCTGGAGGGTTTTAATCATGAACGGGTGCTGGATCTTGTCAAATGCTTTCTCTGCGTCTATTGATAGGATCATATGGTTTTTATATTTTTCTCTTATTGATATGATGTATTGTGTTGATTGACTTGCGAATGTTGAACCATCCTTGCATACCCGCGGATGAATCCTACTTGGTCATGATGTATAATCTTCTTGATGAGTCTTTGGATTCTGTTTGCTAGTATTTTGTTGAAGATCTTAGCATCCGTGTTCATCAGGGATATTGGTCTGTAGTTTTCTTTCTTTGTGTTGTCTCTCCCTGCTTTGGGTATCAGGGTGATATGTGCCTTGTAGAAGCTGTTTGGGAGTGTTTCTGTTTCTTCTATTTCCTGGAAGAGCTTGAACAGGACTGGCAGTAGGTCCCTCCTTAAAGGTTTGGTAGAGTTCACTAGGGAATCCGTCTGGACCTGGGCTTTTGTGTTTGGGAAGTCTTTTTAATTACTGTTTCTATTTCCTCAATGGTGATAGGCTTATTCAGGTATTGGAGGTCTTCTTGTTTCAGCCGTGGGAGGTTATAGGACTTCAGGAATTGATCCATTTCTTCTAGATTCTCATGTTTCACGGCATACAGGCTCTCAAAGTAATCTCTGATGATCTTTTTGGATTTCTGTGGTTTCTGTTGTGATGTCACCCTTTTTATTTCTGATTCTGTTTATTTGGGTTCTCTCTTTCCCTGTCCTTACAAGTCTTGCCAATGGTTTGTCAATCTTGTTTATTTTTTCAAAAAACCAGCTCTTGGTTTCATTAATCTTTTGGATTGTTTTTTTTGGTTTCCAACTCATTGATTTCCTCTCTAAGTTTTATTATTTCCTTTTTTTCTGCCTGGGTTGGGCTCCCTTTTGTTGGTCTTTTCTCTAATGTCTTCAGCTGTGTAGTCAGGTTATTTATGTGGGCCCTTTCTTGTTTCCTGATGAATGCTTGCAGAGCTATAAATTTCCCTCTTAACACGGCTTTTGCCGTGTCCCACAAGTTCTTATAGTTGGTGTCTTCATTTTCATTTGTTTCCAGAAATCTTTGGATTTCCTGTTTGATTTCTTCTATGACCCATTTGTTGTTCAGGAGTGAGCTGTTCAGTTTCCAGGTGTTTGGTTTTACTCCCTGTTTCTGTGTACAGTTAACTTCCATTTTCAGTGCATCATGGACTGAAAAGATAGCTGACACAATTTCTATCTTTTTTAATTTTATTGAGGTATGCTTTGTGTCTCAGCATATGGTCTATCTTGGAGAATGTTCCATGTGCACTAGAGAAAAATGTGTATTCAGCTTTTTTGGCATAAAAATCCCTGTATATATCTACTAGCTCTCTTTCTTCCATTTCTTCCTTCAGGGCCAATATTTCCTTGGTGAGTTTCAGTCCCGTTGATCTATCCATTGTTGATAGAGCAGTGTTGAAGTCTCCAACTATTATTGTGCTACTGTTAATGTCTTCTTTGAGGTCTCTTAGCAGTTGTTTTATGTATTTTGCTGGCCCCTCGTTGGGTGCATATATGTTTAGTAGTGTAATTTCTTCCTGGTGTACATACCCCTTAAGTAATAAGAAATGGCCTTCGTTGTCCCTTCTAACCTTTTTCAGCCTGAAGTCTATATTATCTGATACTAATATGGCCACACCAGCCTTTTTGGAGGAATTGTTTGCATGGAGAATGGTCTTCCAACCTTTGACTTTGAGTCTGTGTTTGTTCTGATTATTCAGATGTGTTTCTTGTAGACAGCAGAATGTTGGGTTCAATTTTTTAATCCATTTTGTTACTCTGTGTCTCTTAATTGGGGAAGCACTTCCCTTTCTTATTGTGAAAGAGAGTAAAGACTAATGTGAGAAAGACTCCATATTCAAATTAGTACGATAATTTTGGAAAATAGAGTAATTATATATAGCTGCAACTTACAGATATGTTCTTTGATTCTCTCTTTAGAAGATTTTTAAAGTCTCCAAATTTCTTTTAAGAGAATAAAGCAACTTGCTACAAAAAGACTCTAAAAGATTCTCATAAACATGAATATTAGTTTGAACTGGGGTAATTTCTCATAAAAGCAGAGAGGGGAACATGAAGAAAGAATTCCCTTCTTCTTTGAAACTCTGGTAGGATAAGTTAGGGAATCTGTATGACAATGAAGCTAAAAGTGTTATCTACGAAATTAGAAGTGGTAGTGGATTTTCATCATGTTTCCCATGTAGCAAGAACAAGAAAGATACCTTTGAGATGATCACAACTGGGGTAAACTAAGCAGGGCAAGTATACATCCCTGGAAAATAACTACAACCATTTTTTATGAGATTAAAATATGTACTTCAGGGTTCTCCAAATTATTCTCTTGTTAAAAATATTTCTCAGCTTCTAATGCACCAAGACATTTCACCTTTATAATATTGAGATATGAGACTCCAGGGAGGGAAGCGATCTACATAGCAGTAAGAAATTTTTTACTGGCCAGATACACCTTAGATCCAACCAGACAGGCGCATTGAGTCCCATTCGGGTGGAATTGGGACCAGAATGGCTTGGAAACTACAGGGAGGGAGGCCATCTCCACATTAGGGAGGACTTTTCTGTCCGGGTACACCTGAGATCCATCGAGACAGGATTGCGGCCCATTCAGGGTGCTCTCTGGCCACACATTTCTTGACACTTCTTAACTCATTGTACATATAGAAAAGTATTATAAGAGCTTCAAGGTGGCATGAGCACCAGCAAAGAGAAAGATCATTCATACCAGGTGCCCAGGTATGACACCTAGGTAAGAGAGGGCAACTACATTTCTTAGAAGTAGAACTGCATTTGGAGATGTGGCTTCCAGACTACCATGGTGTCATGGAAACAATGCAAACACCACTCCCACCACCACCACCACAAGAAATGGATGAAGAAAAGAGCCTTGAAACCTCACTGAAGCATCTCCCAAAAGAATTCAGAAATGAAATGGTGAGGATGTTTAACGAGATCAAGGGAAACAGTGGAATGGGCATCCAGTAAAATATAGGAGGATATGAAAGAAATGATGGAATGGTAAACAATAAAATGCAGAAGAAAATGAAGACAGACATAAGAAAAATAAATATAGAAGTTGCAAAATGAAGAACTTGGTTGATTAAATGAAAAACTCAATAGATGCCCTCAACAGTAGAAGGATAGCTGAATACAGATTCAATGAGGTTGAAGATGAAAGCACTCAGGCAACAACAAAAGATGGAAAAGACCCCCAACTAGCTAAACAGCCATCAAGAGGACATTGGAATGAATTCAGGGGAAACAACATAAGAATCATCAGAGTTCCAGAGGGAGAGGGACGGAAACTCAATGACGTAGGGATAGTGAAAGACATTATATGAGAAAAATTTCTGGTGTTGGAGTATGCAGGCATCCATATCTAAGAAATCCAAAGGGTACCAGTAAAAAGACACCCTAAACATATCCTAATCAGAATGACAAATGCCATAGAGACACAAAACTGCAAGCAGCAAGATTAAAGAAGGAAATTTTGTACAAATGAAGCACTCCATAATTTACAGCAGTCTTATCATTTGAAACACTGGGTCCAAAGAGAGTGGTAGGACGCAGAGAAAAAACTTAATGAAATGAACAACTCAACAAGAAGGCACTACCCGACTAGAATCTCATTCAGAATTAAACGAATGATGCGTAATGTCATGGATAGACAACAGCTCAGGGACTTCACAGACTCAAAACCAACTATAAAAAAGGGCTAAAAGGGCTATTTTAGACAAGACAACCCCCCAATTTTAACAAACTTATACAGAAAGATGGCATAAAGCCCCATGACTGAATCTCCCTCAGAAATGGCCTGAACACACCAATTAAGAGATAGAGTGGCAAAACAGATTAAAAAAAAATCAGATTCTGTTTACAAAAAAACACATCTGAATACTCAGAGAAAATACAGACTCAAATTAAAGACTGGAAAACAGTTCTCCAAGCAAACTACTCCTATTGTTGGGGGAGCCGCTGGGGTCCAACAGTATCAGGCACAAGTTCTCTTCTACCTCTGAGGCCGCCAGGGAACGGATGAAAACTCTTGAGTCCAGAGCAGTTCCAAAAAAGGCGTTTAATAGTACAAAAGCTCTACCACAGCAACCGCAATCCAATATAATGAAAGAACTCTAGCTCTGGTCAGAACTTAGATCATACCAGAGAGGCCACGTCTCCCACCAAAGAGAGAGGATCTCACCCAAGAGGAATCCTACCCAAAAGAAGGGGGCGAGTGCTTCAAGTCAGTTCCCTTATATACACCAAAGTAATCCTAACTGTTGATAGGGAGGGTTCTGTCAGCAAAGAACTCTAAACAGCTTCTAGATAGTAGAAGAATGTAGAAGGGTGGTGCCACACCCTATTATAGGTATAAACAAAGGATTATGCCAAGGACTAATCCCTTCTACTGAGATGATCTCTTATGTAAAACACTGGAGGGGGTGGTATAAAGTAATACATCTTAATTTCATGGGCTTCATGTAATGTAGATGGTACCCACAAGGTCCTTCTTATTTATTATACACCAGGGTGATTCTGAGTATCTTGTTATCTGTATACTGCACGGGTCACACTTGCCTGCTTGAGGGCAAGCTAATATGATCCTTCCCATAATCTTAAATGGTAATCTCTACATAGCAGTCTCCTGGTAAATTCTAACTGTCCCATGCTGGGTGCAGTGGGTATAAAGAGGAGCTGTGCCCAATCTAGATAACATAGAAGTCTTGAATCCCCTTATTCATCGACTTGCTCGAGCGGGCGCCAGTAACATTTCCATTGTACCCTATCACGTGCCAATGTAGCCCAATGGCATCTGGTTGATTCAGGAATACAAAGAGCCTCAAAACGTTCCTTCAGGGTCTTTACAAGGAAGTCTGACCATCTTGTAGGTGGGCGGCCACGTGATCTTTTGACATCCCGTGGGATCCAGTCGGTAATGGCTCTAGTCCAGCGGTTGTCTCCAAATCGCATTACATGTCCAGCCCATCTGATTTTCGATGCCTTGGCAAATGAGACAGAGTCCCTGATTCTGGAATAGCGACGGAGGTCAGAACTCCGGATTCCCTCTCTCATTTGATGAGGCATGATATTCCAAGCATAGCTCTTTCGATTCCTTTCTGGGAGACCCGAATAGCATTCTCATCCTGCTTTCGTAGGGCCCAGGTCTCTGAGGCGTATGTTAATGCAGGGAGAACGGTGGAGTCAAAGAGATGTGCCCGGAGCCGGTGGTTCTTTGTCCTTTTAGCTATTTCTTCTATGCCTTTAAAGGCGTTCCATGCCATCTCTTCCACCTGCACAGCTCAGGTTTTAGGTCGTTCATCATGTTGATTTCTCGACCTAGGTACACATAATTGCTGCATTCAGAGATGTTTGTTCCATTGAGAGTGAATGGGGCCTCAGGAACTAGTTCATTCTTCATGAACATTGTTTTCTTTAGATTCAGCTGTAGACCTATCTTTCCACATTCTCAGTCGAAGTCAGCCAGCATTTGTGCCACTTGGCTAATGTTTGGTGTTACTAGAACGATGTCATCAGCGAAGCGGAGGTGGTGTAGTTGCTGACCATCTATCTTCACTCCCATTCCTTCCCATTCTAATTGTCGCATGATTTTCTCGAGGGTGGCACTGAAGAGTTTTGGTGAAATGGTATCACCCTGTCGAACCCCTCTTTTCACATTAATGATCACTTCTTTGTAGAATGGTGATATGCTGGTGGTGAATCCGTAACACAGCTCATGAAGGATCTTGATGTATTGGGTTTGAACACCCTGTTTGGCTAGGGCTTTGATGACTGCTTCAGTCTCCACAGAATCAAAGACTTTCTGTAAATCAATGAACGTGAGACAGAGCGGCATCTTGTACTCCCTACAAACCTCGATGAGTTTGGTTACTGTGTGGATATGGTCGATTGTGCTGAATCCTTTCTGGAAGCCTGCTTGCCTGCATGGTTGTCCTTCATCTAGTGTTCTGCTAATCCTGTTCAGGATGACTAGTGTAAAGAGCTTGTAGATGACGGACAACAGGCAGATGGGGCGATAGTTGCCGATGTCGTGAAAGTCTCCCTTCTTGAACAGTAGAACTGTCCTGCTGCTTTTCCATTGGGAGGGCACCTTGCATTCAGACAGGTAGCGTGTGAAGAGCCGAGCTAGTGTATTGATGAGTACCGACGGCAGATTCTTCAGGTGTTCGGGTCTGACTTTGTCTGGGCCTGGTGCTGTTCTCTTCTTTACCGACGAAGAAGTCTTAGTAGATGTAAAATAAGTCAGAAGTTATTCAGAGTCAAGGTGACTTCTGTAACTGCCAGACCCTCTATAAGTGTTTACATAGAAGAGAGATCTCATTAGAATGGACCTTGACTTAAGAACATGTAAGTAGATTAAGCTGTGAGCAAAACTCCCAAACTAGCTAAGCCTGTCATCCAACACCTATGATAAGGCTAGTGTGGTCTAACTATCCAAAAGTATAGATTTCAAACTGAAAAAGGCGAGAAAGCAAAATGAAAGCTGTTTCTTAATCATTAAGGGATATGTATATCAGGAAAGAATTACACTCCTAAGCATATTTGCACCCAATGAGGGGCCACAAAAATACTTAAAACAATTGTTAACAGACGTCAAGGTGGACTGATAGTAACACAATGGTATTTGGAGACTTTAACACTGCCTTGTCACCTCTTGATAGATCGATGAGACTATAAATCAACAAGGACTTATTGAAGTTGAAGAAGGAAACAGAAGAGAGAGCTAGTAGATATATTTAGGACTTTTTATACCCAAAAAGTCAAATACAACCTGCCCCCTTGACAGGCACAAAATAATTTACTTTTATATTGTTGTTACAACATATATCTGCTAGTGATGGTATAAACTGAACTGTTAGTGTTAGTGTTAGATTATCATTTAGTGCAATATCGTTTCACTCACTGAGCTTAGTGGGCTTCTCTATAACATTCCAGTCTAATTTTCTGTGTTTCTACTGTCCTGTCAGACTCTGAAAATCGGAGATGTCACACAGCTCTAGTGCACTCCGGCAGCTGTGTCACTCGGGTGACTCAGCAATACTAATTCTAATTCTTTTCAATGGACTACACGAATCTCATCAATTGCATTAATCCAGTTTGATCAAACAGTCCTATTGTACTAATTCTACTTTATGCTACTAATATTTGGGTTTTTTTTACATAAAAATGCACAGAATGCTTAAAACTATTCAGTCACATAGAAATCAATAAGATGATCACCAGTTGAGTTGAGTGACTTTAATAAAGGGCATTTCCACTGAACTTGTCTCACATTACATCATTATTTAGCCTTAGGAGGTCTTCATATCTTCGAAGGGCTAATCTCCCCAAAGAACTCATTGATGTCATCAAAGGAAAATCCCTTTAGCATTTGACACAACACTTTAGCTTTGCCTTGGAAAAAAAACATAATTACTAATACTGACCTATTTATTGGTAGTCATCCAGATTCTCATTCTTTTAATCCCAAATGTTTTAAAGACAAAAGTTTATATGTTGAAATTCTGTGAGACTTAACATCAGAAAGCAAATATTGAGGTGTTAATGAATTCTCGTCTGTGAAATCTAGGTAAGGGAAATATTGTTTTGTGTTTAATATTGGCAACCACAGATACTTATTTATGAAAATTATTTAGAATCTTTATTCTTCATAGACATTAAGTTTGTTATCTTTCTAGCACACAGTGATAAATGCGTGGGAAGCTCCTAAGAAACATTGAAGTCACTGCTGATATTTCCTAATTTTAAGGCTGAATTTCAAAGTACATAGGTTAGGACATAAATTAATTTTATTAAATACTTCAGGCATACACTTTAAAAGATATCTCACTATGTGAAATGCAGTGGCTAATACTAATTTTATAAGTGAAAACTACACAATATAGTCAGCCAGTTCTTTTATTTTGATATATCTATTATTAAAAATAAACCTTTTTGATCAGTAAATTTTATAATTATACATAATTGCCTAATTATGTATATAACCTAATGAATCACTTAGTAATTATTAACTACAGAATTTTATTTACTCTAATTCAATTTAATTTTCTCTTTGCTGTACTAGAATTAAGAGTTAGGCCCTCACACTGCAGAGCAATATCTATAGCACTGGACTATGTGTCTGATTCCCCTAAAGGAAAATCTTAAAGGAAGATAAAATAAAATTTCTTAAAGATTTTCTATTTTCTGCAAATTAAACAACAAAAGTGAAATTGAGATTACTTTTATTTGATGGTCTTAATTCAGATTGATATGCTTCAGAAAATCTTCTCTGGAACTAGCAAAATATTAACAGTATTTGAGATAAAGGATACCTAAACTTTCATTGAAATATATTTTTATTGAAAGATATTGTAATCTATTCAAAATCATATACATACATTTGCATATTATAATTTTATAGTCATTTGTTATCATTCCCAATATACCTTTCTTTTTCTTCTGTGTGAATAATTAAGCTTTATATTAGTAAGCTTGATGAGTATAATACAATGTTGCCTACATTCATTATGTTATGTATTAGCTCTCTAGAGTTTTTCATCTATTAGATGCAAGTGTGCATTGTTAAATTGCATCCCCATTTTCCCCAAGTTTTCAGTATCTGATAGTGGTCATTTATTCTATTTCTCTTTTTTAAAAAGTTTTCCTGCTTGATGTTCCCCCACATAGGTGATATAATAAAATGTTTGTCATTTTGTCTGCTTATGCACTTGCATAATGTCCTAAGCTACTTGCATATTATCAAAAAGAACCATTTCACTTATTTATACTATTGTGTATTTGAAAAGGCAAATGATTTGTATTTGTAATAATTTGTATTATTACCTAACAAATATTATGCATTTCTTAGGTAAATAATTTATGTATATCATTTCCATAGCCATTATCATAATCTGAGTCTTTGTGTTTACCCATACTTTTTTAAATTGTAAAATAACTCCAATAAACATAGAATTACATATATCTTGCTTTGATAATGTTTTACCTTATTTTGCATGCATACCCAGAAAGGAAATCAAATCTCATATATCAATATCAATTATTTTGTATTCTACTTTTATCATATAGTAACTAAATATTTTTACATTCCTACATGGTGTACAAGGATTCATTTATTTTTACATATTCACCAATAGATTTTCCTTCTTGATTATAGTCATTTTGAGATATTTGAGATTTTGTTTCCTTAATGATTAGTGACTGGAAAATTTTTTATGTTGGGTTATTTACAGATGTTCCTTACAAAATATGAATTTCCTCTTCTCATTTTTAATAATAGCTATAAGGTAATAGCTTTTATTATTGGGTTATATGAGTATCTTAAATATTTTGGACATAAAAATTTTAAATAATGATTTTTAGCAGTGATAGTATAGCAGGTAGTGTGCTTCTCCCTCACACTGCCAGCAAGCTGGAGTCTAATTCCTGGCATCCCATTTGACCCCTGAGTCAGCCAGGACTTTTTTGTAAAGTGTCTCCAGTTCTCAAAGACAACAGTATTTGAATATATATCATAGTGTTGCAAAAAATCCCCAAGTTTAGAAAGTTTGGATGTAAAAATCATTCTTGTTGCTGAAGAAAATGAACACCAGGATGGCCAGGGACTTTGAAGAAAACCTTTATTCAGTAATATTACATGTAAACTATATTTTATATAAAAATTAAAAATAATGAGAACTATAAGTCAAATACTGAACAGGATTTGGGTGAGAGCAATAGTACAAGCAAATGCGATCTTTACCTCCACAACTATTATCTCAACAGACAAACATGACCAAGGATAACTTGACAACTGAATTTATCCTCATGGGATTTACAGATCAACCAGAGCTGAAGACTTTCTTGTTTTTGATATTTCTTGCCATCTACCTGATCACCATGGTGGGGAATCTTGGCCTAGTTGTACTGATTCTAATTGAGCGGCATCTTCACACGCCAATGTACATCTTCCTGGGCAACCTTGCTCTGATGGATTCCTGTTGTTCTTGTGCCATTACGCCCAAGATGTTAGAGAACTTCTTTTCTAAGGACAGACTGATATCCCTGTATGAATGCATGGTACAATTTTATTTTCTCTGTTTTGCTGAAACAGCAGATTGCTTTCTCCTTGCTGCAATGGCCTATGATCGGTATGTAGCCATCTGTAGCCCACTGCATTATCATACGAAAATGACAAAGAAACTCTGTATTCAAATGACTACAGGATCCTACATAGCTGGTAATGTGCATTCCATAATTCAGGTAGGGTTTCTGTTTAGGTTAACTTTCTGTAAGTCTAATAAAATTTATCACTTTTTCTGTGATGTTCTTCCACTATACAAACTTTCATGTACTGACCCTTATATTAATGAATTAATGGTATTTATCTTTGGAGGGTCTATTCAAACTTTCTTTATCATAATAGTCGTAATATCTTATCTGTGCATCCTTTTCACTATTTTCAGAATGAAATCCAAACAAGGGAGAGGCAAAGCCTTATCCACTTGTGTATCCCATTTTGTTTCTGTCTCAATTTTCTCTGGTTCTCTTCTGTCTATGTACGTTCAACCAAGCTCAGTTATAAGTGGGGATAACGATATACACAAAGCAATTTTTTACACTCTGGTAATTCCTCTATTAAATCCTTTTTATTTATAGCTTAAGAAATAAAGAAGTCATAAATGCTATTAAAAACATATAAAGAAGATATCTTAATCTTTTGAAATATATAGTACATGTAAAAATGATGATAATATTTTTCAAATGAAGAATTATTCATCTAGTCAAAAACGGCCACTATTTAGATAGATAGAATTTTAGAATTCTTAGGGCCGGCGATAGCCCAGCGGTAGGGGCATTTGCCTTACACGTGGCCGGGCTTGTGCCGGCCCGGGTTCGATCCCGGCATCCCATATGGTCCCCGAGCACGGCTAGGAGTAGCTCCTGAGTGCAGAGCCAGGAGAAACCCCTGAGCATTGCCGGGTATGACCCAAAAAGAATTTTAGAATTCTAAACTGCATGACCATATGATGACGTCATGTCTATATGATGACTTATGAGTCAAATAAGGCAATCCAAATTTGGTTCTGCCAAAATTTATGTCAAACTCTAAGCTAGGTAGATTCATTGTAGTGAACTACATAACTATCTTGAAGTTACTCATTGTGTCAAGATATGATTATTATAGTAAGTAAGTTATTTCAATCTATAAAGGATTTAAATATTCAACAAATTCAAAAGATGTTAGGATCACTGTGCATGAATATAGGTCACCTCCATTTTATATTGTATTAAATTTGCAGAATTGTATAAACATGTTTCAGCAATAACAAAGGAACCTCTTTCCAGGGATTTCTGTCTCTCCTGGCTGGCTGTCGGCTGGCTGCTCTCTTCTGGGCATCTCTGTAGGTTCCTAACTCCAGCGCCTCTCTTTTTGCTAGTCTTTGTTCACGGCATCTCCTTTAAAGAGCTCTCCTAGGACCTCTCTTTTCAGGACCTCTTTTCTTAGGTTCTTTACTTTCGGGACTTTTATCCTATGACCACTTATCATCTGTTCATCTATGTCCCTATCTCAGTTTCTCCAAGTTTCACCATTTTGTCCTGTTGCTTATATTTTTCTGCTTCTCTGTGTCCCTATCTCAGTTTTTTTTTCTCCGCTTTGGTTCTGTTGCCCTGTTCTCCTGCTGCCCTGTAGCACTGTAACCATGTGTTCTTGGTGCTAGCCTTCGGGTCCAGACACCAGCCCTGGGGCTCTGGTGCTGCTCCTTGGGAGTAGGCGCCATGAGCAGTCTTTCGCCTGATGCTGGCCATCCGGCCCAGGCACTACAGGTCCCTTGGCCCTGGGGCTGGCCTTCTGGCCCAGGCACCAAGGACAGCTGCTTTCACTCTCTGGAAGCCCCCGCAGATGCTCTCCTGGGACCCCTATTTATATCTTCTGGCCAGGCTCAGATTCCTGACCTCAACTGTCTAATGGTTTTCCCAACTGTTATAATCTTATAGGTAGGGGTACTGCCACTTCAAGGGAGTGTACTGTCACTTTAAGAGGCGTTATCTAACAAATATGTATACACAAAATAAAAATATATGAAAATATTTAGAAAGGAATTTATGGATTTTTCTTAATAAAAATTATAAAACCAACACCAAATGTTTACTTCATTTCAGAAATAATTTAGTATTTTAGCAAATGCACAGAGAGTGTCAGCATAGGCTTAATGATCCGATGAAAAACAACAAAACTAACCTTTAAAAATAGAAGGAAATTTTGATCAACTATTTTTCACTAACCCAAATTAACTCCTTAGAGCATGATCCTTGCAATTAAACTAAAAGGTTTAAACCAGTGAAGTCACTAAAACCTTGATTTAGTGAGCTGAATCTAGTGAATTAGAAAAATGCATTCCACTTTCTTTTCCTTTGCTGTTCACAGCATGAACCACAAGTTTGTGGTGATTGTACACTTGATGAGCCACACATCCAGGGTTTTTCAGTTGATAGGTTTTCTGTTTGTTTGCTTTTTTTTAACTTTTGTTTTTAGTACAGTGACCTTCATTAGCATTCTTTAACTCTTTCTGAGACTAAAAGATTTGTTAAAGCACACAATTTTACTATTTGTTTAAGCTATTGTCCAATTACACTTTCAACACTTTCAAAGATGTTAACATCTTTGTTAAGACTATTACTGCACCTTTCACAAGATCAGGTCATGTTGATCTTGAATGATGTTACTACATTACACAGTCTGTTATCAAGCAAATTTGGGATAACAAATTAAGAGAATGAGTTTTCTTAGTGAGGGATGTCTGAGGGGAAATCTGTGTCTAGATAATTCAGGAATGCTTTGATATTACAATTTCTTTCTTTTTTTGCTTTTTGGTCAAACTTGGCGATACTTAGGAGTTACTTCTGGCTCTGTACTCAGGAACTACTCCCTGGCAGTACTCAGGGGACCATATGGGAACCGAGATCGAACCCAGATCATAGCGTGCAAGCCAAATGCCCTACCCGCTGGGCTATTGCTCTGGCCCTTACAATTGCTTTTCTACAGAAGCATTTATTATTTCTAATTAATACTGCTGTTTGAGGACTTTATGAACTAATATTTCAGTTAATATCAAAATATTTTCTTATTTTATGTCACTTGTCACTAGTCTTCCCATTGTTTATCAATTTGCTTGAGAGGGCACCAGTAATGTCTCCATTTATTGTGAGTGAGATCCATTATTGTTACTGTTTTTGGCACATTGAATACACCACGGGTAGCTTGCCAGGCTCTGCCGTGGCTCTGGGTTCAACCAAGGGGCCCTGTCTTTTATTATATGCATAGCTTATTATTTGAAAAAAATAACATTTACATATATTTAATGCTGGATATGTTCCACTTTTATATTTCAATTACTAGATTTTTTTCCTTAACTGCTTTTTTACAAAAAGTTTATTATACCACCATGAAATATACAATTACAAAGGGGTTCATAACTGGTTCTCAGTCATACAGTGTTCAAGCACTCGTCCCTACACAGTGCCCCCATTCCCACCACCAATGTCCCCCCCACATTCCCTCCCACCCACCCACAGCCTGCCTCTGTTCTTGGTCACATAGGTTGTTTCCAGATTCTGGCTATTGTGAATAGAGCTGCGATGAATAAAGAAGTACAGATAGTGTTTCTGCTCTGTGTTTTTGGGTCTCCAGGGAATATTTCCAGGAGTGGTATTGCTGGGTCAAATGGGAGCTCAATATCTAGTTTGGAGGAAAGTCCATATTGTTTTCTAAAAGGGCTGGACCAGTCGACACTCCCACCAACAGTAGATCAGAGTCAGTTCCTTTTCTCCCCTCATCCACAACAGCACCAGTTGTTCTTGGTGTTTTGGATTTGTGCCAGTCTCTGTGGTTCAAGATGATACCTCATTGCTGTTTTTATTTGCATCTCCCTGATGATTATTGATTAGGACCACTTTCTATAAGCCTTTTGCTGTTAAAATATCTTCTTTTGGAAGTTTCTGTTCATTTCTTCTCCTCATTTTCTGATGGTGTTGGATGATTTCTTCTTGTAAAGTTCTACCAGTGTCAGGTATATCAAGGATATTACCCCTTATCACATGGGTATTGGGTGAATATTCTTTTCCACCCTATGGATTGTCTTTGTATCTCGGTCACCATTTCTTTTGAGGTGCAGAAATTTTTCAGTTTTATATAATCCCAGTTGTTTATATTTGCTTCCATTTGCTTTGTCAGTGGTGTTTCATCTTTGAAGATGCCTTTAGTTTTGATGTTGTAGAGCATATTTCCTATGTTTTCTTTGATGTACCTTATAGATTCATGTCTGACATTGAGATATATAATCCATTTGATCTGAGTTTTGTGCATGGCATTAGAAGGGGGTCTAAGTTCATTTTTTTTACATGCAGCTGCCCAGTTTTCCAAGCACCGCTTGTTGACAAGGCTTTCTTTGCTCCACTTAATAATTTTTTGCTCCTTTATTGAATATTAAGTGATTATATATTTGATAGTGTGTTTCAGTATATTCAGTTCTATCCCATAGGTCTACAAGTCTGTCTCTATATCAACACTATGTCATTTTTAATTACGACTGCTTTGTAGTAGAGTTTGAGGTTGGAAAAGGTGATACCTCCCATATTCTTTTCCCCAAGGATTTCTTTTAGCTATCCATGGGGTTTATCATTCCATACAAATTTCAGGAGTGTTTGATCAATTTCTTTGAAGAACTTCATGGGTATCTTTATAGGGACCACATTGAATCTGTATAATATATATACATCTGTATAATATAATAGCAATATTCTAGGGAATAGAATTTTGATGATGTTAATTCTTCCAATCCATGAGCAGGGAATGTGTCTCCATTTCCTTAGGTCCTCTTTTATTTCTTGAAGTAACATTTTGTAGTTTTCTTTGTAGAGATCCTTTACATTCTTCGTCAAACTGATTCCTTTGTATTTGGTTTTCTGTGGCAGAACTGTGAATAGGATCGTTTCTTTAATATCCATTTCTTAGCTTTCGCTCCTGGCATATAGGAAGGCCATTTACTTTTGGGTATTGATTTTGTACCCTGCCACTCTTCCAATGGAGTCTATTATTTCTAGGAGCTTCTTGGTAGAGAGTTTAGTGTTTTCTAGGTATAATATCATGCAAGTAGTGACAGTTTCGTTCTTCCTTTCCTATCTGAATGCCTTTAATGTCTTTTTATTCCCTGATTGCTATAACAAATACTTCCAGTAGTATATTGAATAGAAGTGGCGAGAGTGGCAAAGCCTTGTCTTATCTCCGATCTAAGGGGAAGGCTTTCAGTTTTTACCCATTGTGAATGATGCCCACTGGGTTTGTAGTAGATGACTTTGATTATATTGAGAATGTTTCCTTCAATTCCCATTTTACAGAGAGTTTTTATCATGAACAGGTGTTGGATCTTGTCAAATGCATTCTCTGCATCTATTGATATGATCATATGGTTTTTATTTTTTTTTTTTAGATGTGATGTATTATGTTGATTTATTTACGGATGTTGAATCATCCTTGTATTCCCAGGTAAATCCTACTTGGTCATTAAGTATATAATTTTTATGACTGTTCGAATTCTATTTGCTAGTATTTTATTGAAGATCTTAGCATCTGTGTTCATCACGGAGATTGGTCTGTATTTTTCCTTTTTGTTTCCATTTTTGCGGGGTATCAGGAGGATATGTGACTCATAGAAGCTATTTGGGGAGTGTTTCTGTTTCTTCACTTTCCCAGAAGAGTTTGAAAAGGACTTTAAACCTCTTTAAAGGTTTGATAGAATTCACTGGTGAATCCATCTGGAACTGGGCTTTTGTGTTTGGGGGAGAATTTTTATTTCTGATTCCACCTCGTTCGATGGTGATAGGTTTTGTTGAGGTATTCCAAATCTTGTTGCACTCTTGGGAGGCTATAGGAATTCAGGAATTTATCAATTTCTTCTAGATTCTCTTGTTTCATGGCATACAGACTCTCATAGTAATCTCTGATGAACTTTTGAATTTCTGTGGTTTTTGCTTTTTTATTTCTGATTCTATTTATTTGGGTTCTCTCTTTCCCTTTTCTTGTGAGTTTTCCAAGTGTTTATCAATCTTGTTCATTTTTTCAAAAAACCAGCTCTTGGTTTCGTTGATCTTCTGGATTGTTTTTTGGGAGTCCATCTCATTGACTTCCACTCTAAATTTTATTTCTTTCTTCCTGCATGGGTTTGGTTCCTTTTGCTGATAACTTTCTAAGATCTTAAGCTGTGAAGTAAGACTGTGATGGGTTTTTCCTTTTTTCTTATGAATGCTTGAAGAGCTGTGGACTTGCCTCTTAACACTGCTTTCACTGTATCCCACAAGTTCTGGTAATTTGTGCCTTCAGTCTCATTTGTTTCCAGGAATTTTTTTTGATTTCCTCTTGATTTCTTTTTATGATATGCTGGTTGTTCAGCAGTGATCTTTTCAGTTTCCATGGAAGGTCAAGGAAACCAAGAGCTGCTCCTTCTCAAGCTCCTCCACGAAATATAAGAAACAGAAACACTCCCAAATAGCTTCTACAAGGCACATATCACCCTGATACCCAAAGCAGGGAGAGACAACACAAAGAAAGACAATTACAGATGAATTTCCCTGATGAAAATAGGTTATAAGATCTTCAACAAAATACTAACAGAATCCAAAGACTGATCAAAAAGAGGTTATACATCCTGACCAAGTAGGATTCATCCCGGGAATTCAAGGACGGCTCTACATTCGCAAGTCAATCAACATAATAATCACATCAATAAGAGAAAAAATAAAAACCATATGATCATATCAATGGATGCAAAGAAAGCATTTGACAAGATCCAACACCCATTCATGATAAAAACCCTCCATAAAATAGGAATTGAAACAACTTTCCTCAATATAGTCAAAGCCATCCACCAAAAGCCCACAGAGTGTATCATTCTCAATGGGGAAATATTGAAAGCCTTCCCCTAAGATGGGGTCAGTATCTTGAGAGTGGACAAGATTTCCCACTCTCACCACTTCGATTCAATATAGTACTGGAAGTACTTGCCATAGCAATCAGTGAAGAAAAGGATATTAAAGCCATCCAGATAGGCAAAAAAGAAGTCATAATATCACTATTTGCAGATGACATGTTGTTGTACCTAGAAAACCCTACACTGTCTAACAAAAAGCTCCTAGAAATAATAGATACCTATAGTAGAGTGGCAGTGTACAAATTCAATACCCAAAAGTCAGTGGCTTTCCTATATACAAATAATGAAAGAGAAGCAAGGGGATATTAATAAAATAATTCCATTCACAATTGTGCTACAGAAAATCACATACCTAGGAATCAACTTAACTAAGAGTATAAAGGACCTGTACAAAGAAAACTATAAAACCTGCTTCAAGAAATGAAAGAGGACAGAAGGAAATGGAAACCCATTCCCTGCTCATGGATTGGGAGAATCAACATTGTCAAAATGGTAATACTCTCTAGAGCTTTATACAGATTCATTGTGGTCCCTATGAGGATATCCATGACATTCTTCAAAGGAATTGACCAAACTCTCCTGAAATTTGAATGGAATAATAAACCTCCATGGATAGCTAAAGCAATTTTTGGGAAAAAAGAAGATGGGAGGCATCACCTTTCCCAATTTCAAACTGTACTACAAAGTGATAGTAGTTAAAACAGCATGGTATTGGAATTAAAACAGACCTGTGGGCCTATTAAATAGAGTTGAGTATCCTGACACCCAGCCTCAAATACATGATCATCTAATCTTCGATAATGGAACAAAAAGTATGAAGTGTAACAAGGAGAGCCTCTTCAACTAGTGGTGCTGGGAAAACTGGTTAGCTACATGTAAAAAATGAATTTGGGCCCTGTCTAACACCGTGCACAAAAATCAGATCAAAATGGATTAAAGATTTCAATATTACACCTGAATCCATAAAGTACGTCAAAGAAAATATAGAAAAAACCCTTCATGACATTGAAGCGAAAGGCATCTTCAGAGATGAAACACCACTAATAAAGCAAAGATAAACATATGTGACTACATGAAACTAAAACTTGGGGCCAGAGCAATAACACAGCGGGTAGGGCATTTGCCTTGTATGTGGACAACATGGGTTCGATCCCCAGCATCCCATATGGTCCCCCGAGCACTTTCAGGAGTAATTACAGAGTGCAGAGCCAGGAGCAACCCCTGAGCATTGCTGGGTGTGACCCAAAAAGCAAAAAAAAAAAAAAAAAAAGAAACAAAAAGGCTTCTTCACCTCAAAAAGAAACAGTGACCAAGAAACAAAGAGAGTTCACAGATTGGTAAAGAATATTCACCCAATTTTCATCTGATAAGTGGTTAATATGAAGGATATATCAGGCACTGGTAGAACTTTTACAAGAAGAAAACTGTCAACCCATCAAAAAAATTGGAGAAAGAAATGAACAGAAACTTCTACAGGGAAGAAATTCAAATGGTCGAAAGACATACAAAAATGCTTATTATCATTGATCATAAGAGATATGCAAATCAAAACAACAATGAGATATCTCACACCACAGAGACCAGCACATATCCAAAAAAGCAAGAACAAGTGCTGGTGTGGATGCAGGGAAAGGGGGGACTCTCATTCACTGTTGGTGGGAATGTCAACTGGTACAGTATGGACATTCCTCCAAAAACTAGAAATTGAGCTCCCATTGGACCAAGCCATTTAACTCCTGGGAACATACCCTTGGAGGTCAAAAACACACAACAGAAACACCATCTGCACTTTTATTTTCATAGCCGCACTATTCACAATAGCTAGAATCTGGAAACAGCCAGAGTGCCCGAGTACTGATGACTGGAAAAAGAAACTTTGGTACAACTATACAGTGGAACACATGTTGCATGGTACAACACATGTAGCTGTTAGGAAAAATGAAGTTATGAAATTTGCCTATAAATGGATGGACATGGGGAGCATCATGCTGAGTGAAATTAGCTAGAAAGAAAAGGGCAGATATAGGATGACTGCATTTATTTGTGGAATATAAAAATATAGCATGATAGCAATATCCAAGGCCAGACAAAACATGGATTAGGAGGTCTTGTCAGTGAGTAGAAACTACTGAAAATGTGTGGGGAGCAGAGGCTACGCAATATAGAGAAAGGAACAGTGTACTAATAATTATTGTAAATGGTAATGCCAGCGTAGAACTGAACATTGGAAGTAGGCAAAAGGATGAACATGATTACCTCTAATTATATGTATTGCAAGCCACAGTGTGCAAAGAAGGTAGAGAGAGAGAAAGGTAGAGAGAGAGAGAGAGACAGAGACAGAAGTAAAAATTTCCTGCCATAGACAAAGGCTGGAGGAGGGGAAGAAATCATGGGACATTTGTGGAGGGAAATGGGTACTGGTGGAGGGATGGGTGCTGGGACACTGTATGACTGAAACACAAATAGGAACACTTTTGTAACTGTATATGACATAGTGGTATAATAAAAAATTAGAAGACAAATTGTAACTTGTAGGTTCTAATTTTAACCTTTCATGATGGAATATTAGGGATCTGAGACAGAAATAAAAATATACTCCAGTAGATGTTTCTGCTGGAGCATCGAATAAATAGCTAAAAGGACACAAACCGCTGGCCCCGGGCACATCTCTTCGACTCCACCGCTATCCCTCAGAGACCTGGGCCCTACAAAAGCAGGATGAGAATGCTATTTGGGTCTCCCCAAAGAGGAATCAAAGGAGCTATGCTTGGAATATCATGCCTTACTCAAGTGAGAGAAGGAATCGGAGTTCCAACCTCCATCGATGATCCAGAGTCAGGGACACTGTCTCATTTGCAAAGGCATTGAAAATCAAATTTGATGGACATGTAATGCGATTTGGAGAATACCACTGGCCTAGAGCTATTACTGACTGGATCCCACAGGACGCCAAAAGATCACATGACCGCCCACCTACAAGATGGTCAGACTTCTTTGTCAAGACCCTGAATGAAAGATTTGAGGCTCTTCACATTTCTGAAGCAAACAGATGCCATTGGGCTACATTGACACGTGATAGGGTCAAATGAAAATGTTTCTGGTGCCCGCTTGAACAAATCAATGAATAACAAGGTGTCAAGTGATCAAGTGATCAAGAAGTTTCTACTAAATCAGAGCAAACAGAGACATCCTTGTACCCTAGGATATGGAATAATATTGATATATACATCCAAATAAATGGGTCCATAAATCTCCTATCTCCAAATGTTATATTTCACTTTGTTGACATTGTCTTCATATATTTGCATTAAAATTGCATATTGTATATTTATTAGCAAATCATTGCTAATCCAGTGGAACAAAAAAACTAATTAGTCCTCTTTGACATGTCAATAGAAAAGCACTTCCCTTTATTATTATGGAGGAGAAGTAAATACTAATGTGAGAAAGAGTTTATTATCAAATTCATACTATAATTTTAGAAAATGGAGTCATTATATATTGATACTACTTACAGATATGTTATTTGACTCTTTCTTTAGAAGAGTATAATATGGATGAGATTTTAAAAATCTCCAAATTTCTGTTAAGAGCATAAAACTACTTGCTAGGAAAATTCTTAATGATTCTTATAAACATGGACATTAGTTTGGTTAGTGGTAATTCCTCATAAAACCAAAGAAGGAACATAAAAAAAATTCTTTTGGGATCTAAAACACTGTAGCAAGTTAGGGCATCTGTATGACAATGGAGCTAGAGTGTCATCTACAAAGTTAGGAGTGGGAGTAGATTTTCATCACGTTTAACATGTACCAAGAACAGAAATGATTACTTAAGATCATCAAAACTGGGGTCAACTAAGTCCTGAAAAATAGCTACAACCATTTTCATGAGATCAAAATATGTACTTCAGTTTGCTTCAAACTGTTCTCCTCTTCAAAACATTCTCTGCCTCATAGCATCAAGATATTCCACCTTTAGAATATTGAGATGGGAGACCATGGAGAGGGGAGAAATTTCTGCAGTAGTGAGAAATTTCTTTTACCAAGAATACCTGACATCCAACTGGACAAGGGCACTGAGTTGCATTGGGGCCAGAGATCTTGGAGGCACCAGGGAGGGAGATCATCTCTGCATCAGAGAGGACATCCTGTGAAGGTACACCTGAGATCCAATGGGACAAGGGGGATTGCAGCCCATCCAGGTGCTCCTGGCTGCACATTTCTTAATCACTCCACAACTCATAGTATACATATAATAATACTCTAAGGGCTTCCAGGGTGGGTGGCACGAGGAACAGCAAAGAAAAAGACTCCTGATCAGTCCCAAGTACCCAGATATAATACCTAGGCAAGAGAAGGCATCTACCTTTCTTAGAAATAGAACTACAGTTGGAAGTGTGGTGTCCATGGAATGCCATGGTATCATGGGAAACTTAATATAGACACCCTCCCAACTGCCACCACATTAAATGGATGATGAGCCCTAAAGCCTCACCAAGGCCTACCTACATACATAATCTCTCTGATAAAGAATTCAGAGACTAAATGATAAGGGATATTTAATGAGTTCAAATAGATATCCAATAGATATCTAAAAATATATGAAATAGATATCCAATAAAAATACAGGAAGATATGAAAGAAACAGTGGAATGGTAAAGAATAAAATACAGTAGAAAATGAAGGCAGAAATAAAAGAAATACATACAGAAGTTTCATCAGTACCATGTACCAAGACAAGAAAGATTACTTGAGATCATCCCAACTGGGGTTAACTAAGCCAGGAAAGTATACATCCCTGAAAAATAACTACAACCATTTTTATGAGATTAAAATATGTACTTCAGGGTGTAGTCTTCCCCCCTGTTTTGTTCAAGGAAGACTAAACACTTGGTTGATGAATGAAAAACTCAATAGATGCTCTCAACAGTAGAATGACAGCAGAATGCGGAATCAATGATCTTGAAGAAGAGCTGTACAAAGCAGTTAGGCAACAACAGAAGATGAAAAAGCTATCAGAATACCTCCACAGCAGTCAATAGAACACTGGAATAAATTCAGGGGGATAAACTTAAGAATCATCAGAGCCCCAGAGGGAGAGGGAAGCAACCCCAAAGAGATAGGAACAGTTAAAGATATTTTGCATAAACTTGCAAAAAATTCCCAGAGCTGGAATATACAGCCATCCAGATCTAAGAAGTCCAAAGGGTACCAGTAAAAAGACACCGTATTCATATCCTATCAGAATGACAAATGCCATAGATAGAGATAGATATGTTTACCAAAGACAGTGGTAGTATATATATACAAAAAAACCTCAATGAAATGAATGCTTCACCAAGAAGTCATTACTTTACTAGACTCTCATTCAGAATTAAAGGAATGACACACAACTTCATTGATAGACAACAGATCAGGGACTTCAGAGACTCAAAACCAACTTTAAAAGAAGAGCTAAAGGGGTGCTACTTTAAAAACAAACCCTCCCAAACACAACACATTTCTACTGAACGATGACCAAAAAACCCATGACAGTAATCTTCCTCAAAGAAATGCCCTAAATGCACCAATTAAGAGAGAGAGTAGCAAAAATGAATTAAAAAATCAAAGGTTCTGCTGTTTACAAAAAGCACATTGGAATAGTCAGCAAAAATGCATACTCAAATTACAGACTGGAAAGCAATTCTTTATGCAAACAACTCTTCCCTTAAGGCCTATGTGGCCTAACTAGAATCAAGCAAGATTTTAGACTGTAAAAAGGCAAGAAGGGAAAGTGAAGGCCATTGATAAATCATTAAAGGACATGGTATAAGGAAGAAGTTACACTCCTAAACATATATGCGCCCAATGAGGGGTCAGAAAAATGCTTAAACAACTGCTAAGACTTCAAGGAGGACTTTGATAGCAACTAATTGTAACTGGAGACTTCAACACTACCTTGTCACTTCTTGATAGATCAGCGAGGCTATCATTCAGCAAAGAGGTATTGAATTTGAAGGAAGAAATAGAAAATAGAGGCATAGTAGGTATATAAAGTTCTTTTTATATCTAAAAAGCAAAATGCAACCTGCCCCAAGCATACGAAAAAATGATTTAGTTTATAGTTGCTTGCTACAACATATATCTTATAGTGATGGCATAAATCTTGTCTGAGATATGCTGAACTGTTAGTGCTAGTTGAGCATTTAGTGCAATATTGTTTCTTGTCTCTGAGCTTGGTGGCTTTCTCTGCAACGTTCCAATCTAATTTTCTGTGTTCCTACTGGGCTGTCAGACTCTGAAATTTGGAAGTGTCACGCAGCCCTCGTGTACTCCAGCAGCTGGTTCACTAGGGTGATTCAGCAATACTAATTCTAATTCTCTTTTATGAACTACATGAATCTCATCAATTGTATTAATCCAGTTTGGTCAAAAAGTCTTATTGTACTAATTCTACTTTATAGTACTAATATTTGGTTTTTTAATTAAATGCACAGAATGTTAAAAACTGTTCAGTGACATAAAAATCAATAAGCTGATCACCAGTTTAGTTGAGTGACTATAATGAAGGGCATTTCCACTGACCTTGTCTCACATTGTATCTTTAATTAGTGTTTGTGGTCCTCATACTTTTGAAGGGCTAATCTCCCCAAAGAAATCCACTGATGTCATCAAAGGAAAATCCCTTTAGCATTTGATAGTAAACTTTAGCTTTGCCTTGGAAAAAAAACACACAATTACTAATACTGACCTATTAGTAGTCACACAGATTTTCATCTTTTAATCCCAGATGTTTTAAAGACAAAGGTTTATATGTTGCGATTCTTGTGAGACCTAACAGCAGAGAGCAAATATTGAGGTGTTCATGAATTCTCCTCAGTGAAATCTAGATAAGGAGAGATTCTTTTTCATTTTTAATATTAGCACCCACAATTACTTATTTATTTGAACTATTTAGAAATTTTTATTCTTCATGGACATTAAGTTAGTTATCTTTCTGTTACACAGTAATAAATGCATGGGAAGCTCCTAGAAAACACTAAAGTCACTGCTGACATTTCCTGATTTTAAAGCTGAATTTCAAAGTACAGAGGTAAGAACATAAACTAATTTCATTAAATACTTTGGGTACATACTTTAAAAGACATCTCACTATGTAAAATGTAGTGGTTAATACTTTACAAAATAAAAAGTACACAAAATATTCAGACAGCACTTTTATTCTGATCTATTTATTATTAAAATAAATATTAGGACCAGCAAATTTTATAATTATACATAATAGCCTAATTATGCATATAACTTAATGAATTGCTTAGTAATAATATTAACTACAGAATTTTATTTAATTTTATTTGTTTTGCTCTGCTAGGATTGAGAGCAGGTCCTCACACCGCAGAGCAAGCACTATAGCACTGAACTATGAGTCTGATATCCAAAAGGAAAATTTTAAAGGAGGATAAAATAAAATTTTAAAAAGTTTCTCTTTTCTACAGATCAGAAAACTAAAATCAACAGGGTCCATGTAATAGCCATTGGCTTTAGTCTAAGAATATATTCTTCAACTGTATTTAGAGAATTAGCTCCAAGAAGCAACATAGAATAGGTTATTCAGTGAATGCTTAGGACAGGCTCAAACAGAGGTGGAGAAAAACTTGAAATAAGTGTTGTCCATAGTTGCAGTGGGGGTGGGTTTGAGGTTGACCAGTAGAAACCCACAATGTTCTAGAAACTCAGAAAGTGAATGCAAGAACAAAAAATTGTCCAGCTATAATATAGGAACAGCCATGGGGATAGGGGGGTAAATAGGATATGAGGGTCTGTGGTGGTGGGATCACAATGGTGGTGGGATTGGTGTTGAAGGATGACTCTTTCTAATAACTGTATTGTGAATAAATCTGTACTTTGTAAATCACGGTGTTTAAATAAAGTTTAAAAATGAAAATTAATAAATATAAGGCAATAATTAAAAATACAAAAAGAAAACTAAAATGAACATGTTTTTCTTTTATTTGATAGTTTTAATCTACTTTGAAATACTTCAAAAAGGTCAGGAAACAGCAAAATATTAGCAGTATTTGAGATTAAGGATACCTAAACTTTCATTGAAATGTTTTTAATGAAAGATATTGTAGTTGTATTCAACATCATACATACAGCATATTGATGATACATTTACATACTTTAATTTTATAGTGACTTTAAAGTAGTGTAGGTTATCACTCACAGTATATATTTTCCTTTTTTCCTGTGGGAATAATTAAGCTTTAGTATTAGTAAGCGTGATGAGTATAATACAATATTGCCTACATTAATTAAGCTGTGTATTAGCTCTCTAGAATTCATCTATTTGTTACAGATTTGCATTGTTAAATTACGTTCGCATTTCCTCCTTTCATCATCTGATAGTTGCCATTTATTCCATCTTTCTTTTTAAAGTTTCCCTACTTGATAGTTTACTTTTAGATGATATAATAAAGTTTTTATCTTTTTGTTTACTTATCTCACCAGTGTAATGTCCTCAAGATACTTGCATATTATCACCAAAGGGATGATTTCATTTATTTACTATATTTTTACATGTATAGGTAGATGATTTATATATAAATATCATTACCATATCCATTAACCATGATCTGAGTTGTTAGTTTTTCCCATACCTTAGCTGTTGAAAATGATCTCCAATAAACATAGAAGTACATTTATATGGTTTTGATAGTGTTTTGCATTATTTTGCATGCACACCCAGAAAAAAAAATCAAGTCTCATAAGTTAGTTATATTATTTTGGATTCTACATTTTTTCCTACAGTACCAAAACCTTCATACATTCTTACATGGTTACATTCTTAAGTTTACATTCTTAAATGGTTCATTTGTATCTATATATTCACCAATAGTTTTTATTTCCTGATTATAGTTATTTTAAGATCTTTGAAATAATCTCCACTTGATTCTGATTTAATTTCCTTTATGAATAGTGTTGCTGGGAAATTTTTCATGTGTTTGATCATTTCCACATGTTCCTTAGAAATTATCTATCCTGTTCCTCTTGCATTTTTAATGATATTAGCTTTTACTATTGGGTTGTATGAATATATTAAATAATTTGGGTGTTAAATTTTTAAATATTGAGTTATAGTGGCTAGGGTGAGGGTACAGCTTGAAAGGTGCTTTTCACCCACACTGCTGGCTGACCGATGTGTGAATCCTGGCTCCCCATTTGATCCCCAGAGCCTATCAGGAGTGATCCCTGAGTAGAATCAGGAGTAAGCCCTGAGAACTGATGACTATGTCCACAACCAAAATAAATAATGAGTTTTATATTTTTTTTCTGTAAATTTGTCAAAATAACGTCAATTTATAGATGACAAGAGGATAATTGAGAGGATATTAAAAACATTTTTACCCCCTTCCAAAAGCTAAGGAGAATCTAGAAAGGAATCACTGTTTCCACCAAAACACTACTTTCCTAAACGAACTTCATTTTAGACCTCAAATAAGAAATCTTACTCAGAACTAATTTAAATTTGCCTCCAGTTCTAATAACGCACCATATTAGCATACACATGAAAATGTAGGATATAAAATTTTAGAATGTTTAGATGTATAAGTCATTCTTGTTGCTGCAGAAAATGAAGATCAGTATGGCCTGGGACTTTGAACTAAATCCTTATTTGTTAACATTGCAGGCAAATTACATTTTATATAAAAATAACAATAATTGAGATATATAGGCCAAGTGAACAGGACTTGAGTGAGAGCAATGGTACAAGGAGCAAGTGAACTTTCCTGCTGCAGCAGACTCACTTTTAATCCCTTGCATCACTTATGATCTCAATCGCTGCCAGCAGTGATCCCTGAGTTTTACATAGAAAGCCATAGAAGTAATATTTTAGAAGTCCATTATAGAATGTGTGCCTTTATCCAAGAGACTAAGATAAGCTTACAGAAAAGCCTTCCTTGATGGTAAAAGGGTGGCAGGTATGAATAAGTATCAAATGGTATCAATTGCTAATTTAATCTCCACAACTGTTTTCTCAACAGATAGACAAACATGACCAAGGAGAACTTGACAACTGAATTTATCCTCATGGGATTTACAGATCACCCAGAGCTGAAGACCTTCCTGTTTTTGGTATTTCTTGCCATCTATCTGATCACCATGGTGGGGGAATCTTGGCCTTGTGGTACTGATTGTAATTGAGCGTCAACTTCACACGCCAATGTACATCTTCCTGGGCAACCTTGCTCTGATGGATTCCTGTTGCTCCTGTGCCATTACTCCCAAGATGTTAGAGAACTTCTTTTCTAAAGACAGACGGATATCCCTGTATGAATGCATGGTACAATTTTATTTTCTCTGCCTTGCTGAAACTTCAGATTGCTTTCTCCTTGCTGCAATGGCCTATGATCGTTATGTAGCCATCTGTAGCCCGCTGCATTACCATACAAAAATGACAAAGAAACTCTGTATTCAAATGACCACAGGGGCCTATATTGGTGGTATTATACATCCTATAATTGAGGTAGGGTTTCTGTTTAGATTAACTTTCTGTAAATCTAATAAAATTTATCACTTTTTTTGTGATGTTCTTCCACTATACAGACTTTCGTGTGTTGACCCTTATATTAATGAATTAATGCTTTTTATCATTGCAGGGTCTATTCAAACATTCTCTATCATAATAATAGTAATATCTTATCTGTGCATCCTTTTTACTATTTTCACAATGAAATCCAAGAAAGGAAGAGGCAAAGCCTTATCTACTTGTGCATCCCATTTTGTTTCTGTCTCAATTTTCTATGGTTCTCTTCTGTCGATGTACACACGACCTAGTTCAGTTCTAAATGGGGATAATGATATACCCATAGCAATTTTTACACCCTTGTAATTCCTTTATTAAACCCTTTTATTTATAGTTTAAGAAATAAAAAAGTAATAAATGCTATTAAAAAACATGTGAAGAAAATATCTTGATATTGTGAAATAAATATTGCTTGTCCAACTGTTGATAGAACTTTTTTCAAAATCAAGAAATATTAAGCAAGTGAAGCTTCATGGCATTGTACATAGACAAAGTTTTAAAGTTCTAAAACATGATTATATATTAACAACTATTTTGGATGGAGTTATTAACACGTAATGTAATATGAGATAGTTTTACAGCTTTTATTTTAATTGAATTAAAGGGAAATGATGCAAACTTATCAGCTTTAATTTCTAAAATTGTGGATAGTTATAACATAGTCACACATAATGTTTTTTAATTTTTTATTATACCACCGTGAAACATACAATTACAAAGGGTGTTCATAATTGGTTCTTGGTAATACAGTATACCAGCACCCATCCCTCCACCAGTGCCCCATTTCCACCACCAATATACCCCCCCCCCCTCCCGCCCACCCCCAGGCTGCCTTGATAGCAGGTACCCCAGTTTCCTCTCTTTCTCTCTCTGTCTCTCTGTCTCTGCATCTCTCTTCCTCTTATTTTACACATTGTGGCTAGCCCTGCAGATATTTAGAGTTTATCACTTAAGTATCTTTGTGTATATTTAATGGACACACATAATGTTTTTACAGTTCAAAATGAACTTTATTAGTCCAAAAGAATTAGAAGTTTCTATTTCGTCTGTCATCTAATTTTGCTTATATCAGCATCAGCTACTGTCAATATCAACTGACATAACATGTCAGTATCAACTCTTGTATTTGTTCCCATTGTTTGTGGACTTGAAACAAGAAATAGGAATTTTACTGCTTTTATGTTTTATTATTAAAGATTGGCTATTATGAGCATATTAATTTAGAACACCTTGTAAATTTTTACAAAGAATCAAGTTGAAATTTTCATAAGGATTTTCTTGCACCTATAGATAAATTTGGGTGCATTGTTAATTAAAAATATTAAGACTTTTGATCTATGAACCAGAGATGCATCCTAGCATTTAGCCATATCCCTGGCCATCATTAGTTCATGTTTAAAGTTAATCCAAATTTGCACAGAATAAATCCACATAATTATGATGTACAACTATTTCTTTGTATTGTTGAATTTTATTTACTGGTATACTTACAGGATTTTGCATGTAAATATTCTCATACATATTGAATTATATATGTGTATATATCCATGGTTTTTCATTGTAAATAATCTGGGTCTCTTTAAATGAAAAGATTAAATGCTTCTATCTTTGTGATACTTCTGTTGCAAAAAATTGGTGCTCTTTTGCATCTTGGTAGAATTCAACAACAATCAAGCTCTCTTGGTTTGGGGTTTGTTTGGGTACTTTCTCTTATTAAAATAGGGACCACGCTGTGCTCTGGGGCCCCAAGACTTCTCCTTGCCAGATACAAAGATGGCCTGATGGTTTGGTGCTCAGGCCCAGCAATGCACTTCTGCTTGGGAAACACCAGCACAATAGCAATGGTGCTTAGGGGGGCCACCAGGATATCACAGAGATGCTCTTGAAGCCATGCTGTGCCTCGGATACACATCAGTCTCTCTTACTCTAGTCATATGCTGCATATGAGTCATCTGCCTGAACTTGGTAGTTTATAGTGTGGTTGGGCCCTCCCTAATGTTGCTTGGGGTTCTGGGGATTGATGTAACCAATTTGTGTAACAAATTAAGAGAGTGGGTTTTCTTAGGCAGGGATGTCTAAAGAAGAATAATCTGTGTCTAGATAATTCAGGAATACTTTGTGATATGAAAATTGCTTTTCAACAGAAGCATGTGTTATTTCAAATTAATACTACTATATGGAGACTTTCTTTATGAAGTGATAGTTCAGTTAATTCCAAAATAGTTCCTTATTTTATATGCCAAGGTTAGTATTTGAGAACATAATATTTAGATATATTTGATGCTGGATATGTTGTAAATTTTACTCCATTTAATGAAATTTTATCTTAACATTATTATGCCATTTATATTTTTGGGATCAACAACCTCAGTAGCCACAAATTGGTGGGCTATAGAGGATATATTCTACACATCATCTACATACTTGGTATTTTACTTCTCCTCTACAGATTGATTCTCTTGGAGGCGCAGATTATTTTATTTAGGATTATAGTAGTTCTATTTCCTGTCCAATTGAGCTCAGAAAAATTGTCTTGATGTTAGTATTGTTTGTTGGTACAGGTAAGTTATATCAACCAGTCAATCTCACAACAATGTTTTAAATACTGATTCAAAATGATGCTGACAAATTATGGAAGAAGCAGAATATAAGACATATAACTCATGAATCTCTAGAAATTATACTAAGGATTCAAACTTGTAAATCTTGGAACAGGAGTAATAAGTAATGGATGGGGTGTTTATCTTGTATGTGGCTGACCCAGGATTGATCCCTGGCATCCCATATGATTCACTTAGCACCACCAGTAATAATACCTGAGTCAGAGGCAGGAATAACCCCTGAACATGGATAGGTGTCACACCAAAAAAAAAAACCTTCTAATTCTTTTAGTGGAACATGTTAGTTATCTTTTTTATGAAATGAAACTAATTTACCGCTATGTGAGAGGAGAGAAAAACGATGTTCAAGAGAAAGTACACGTTCAGGAGAGAACACTGGCTTCTTCACTTTGAAAAAAGCAAGAAAGCAAAGATATATAAGATAAACACCCAAGCTATGTGTTCAAGAGAGAGCACAGTCTTAAAGAGCTAGTGCAAAACTTTTAATTTTTAATTCTAAAAATTATAACTTGTACATTCTATTTATAGCCTTCAAGATGGACTATTAGGGATCTGAGCCAGAAATAAAAATATACTCTAGTAGGGGTTTCTACTACATCAGAGCAAATTGAAGACATCCTTGTATCCTAGTATATGGAATAATATGATATCCACATCCAAATGAAGGAATCCATAAGTCTTATAACATCTCTGAATTACATATTTAATTTTGTTGAAGCGGTCATCAAAACACTAACTAAACAGGGTGTTCAAACCCAATACATCAAGATCCTTCATGAGCTCTATTAGGGATTCACCACCAGGATCTCACCATTCTACAAGGAAGTGATCATTGATGTCAATAGAGGGGTTCGGCAGGGTGATACCATTTCACCAAAACTCTTCAGCACCACCCTCGAGAACAACATGTGACAATTAGAATGGGAAGGAATGGGAGTGAAGATAGACTACACCACCTCCGCTTAGCTGATGACGTCATTCTAATAACACCAAACATTAGCCAAGCGGCACAAATGCTGGTTGACTTTGACTGAGAATGTGGACAGACAGATCTACAGCTGAATCTCAACAAAACTGTGTTCATGAGAAATGAACTAGTTCCAGAAGCCCCATTCACTCTCAATGGAACAAACATCTCTGAATGCAGCAGTTATGTGTACCTAGGTCGAGAAGTCAACATGATGAACGACCTAAAACCTGAGCTGCGCAGGAGGAAAAGAGTGGCATGGAATGCCTTCAAAAAGCATCAAAGAAATAGCTAAAAAAGACAAAGAACCTCAGGCTCTGGGCACATCTCTTTGACTGCACCATTCTCCCTGCATTAACATATCCCTCAGAGACCTGGGCCCTTGAAAGCAGGATGAGAATGCTATTCGGGTCTCACAAAGAGGAATTGAAAGAGCTATGCTTGGAATATCATGCCTCACTCAAATGAGAGAAGGAATCCAGAGTTGCGACCTCCATCACTGTTTCAGAGTCAGGGAAGCTTTCTCATTTGACAAGACATAGAAAATCAGATGGACTGGACATGTAATGCAATTTGGAGATGACCACTGGACTAGAGCCATTACCGACTGGATCCCACGGAACGTCAAGAGATCACGTGGCCGCCCACCACAAGATGGTCAGACTTCTTCGTGAAGACCCTGAAAGAACGATTTGAGGCTCTTCATATTCCTGAAGCAACCAGATGCCATTGGGCTACACTGGCACGTGATATAGTCAAATGGAAATGTTACTTGTGCCTGCTCAAGCAAATCGATCAATAAAGGGGATGTCAAGTGATCAAGTGATCTTCTTATATCTGCATTATTCTTATATATTGGATATTTAGCAAAAAATCAGTGCCAATCCCAAGCAACACAAAAAAACTAGCTAGTCCTCTCTGATGTGTCAATAAAAAAAGCACTTTCCTTTATTTTTGTGGAGGAGAAAAAATACTAATGAGAGAAAGATTCAATTATCAAATTAGTATGATAATTTTTTTTTTTTTGGCCCCGGCAATGCCAGGGTTTCTCCTGGCCTGCCTCCGGGCGGACCTTGGGATGCCGGGGAACCTGGGCCGCCCCCCTGGGCTATAAATGGAGTTATTATGTATAGATAGTACTTACAAATTTGTTCACCCTCTCTTTAGAAGAGAATAATATAGATGAGATTTTAAAATCTCTAAATATCTAAGAGAATAAAACAACTTGCTAGGAAAATTCTAAAAAAGTTTTCTATGATCATAAATATTAGTTTGGATAGGGGTAATTCCTCATAAAACCATGGAGGGAATATGATGAAAGAATTCTGATGGTCTCGGAAACACTGGCAGGCACATTAGGCATCTTTTATAACAGTGATGCTGGAGTTTCATCTCAAAGATAGGAGTGGAAGTTGATTTCATCAAGTTTACCAAGTACTAAGACAAGAAAGATTGCTTGCTTGGGATGTTCACTATTCTAGTCAACTAAGCCGGGAAAGTATACATCTGTGGAAAATAACTACAAACATATTTTATGAGATTAAAATACTTACTTCAGGGTGCTCCAAACTACTCTCCTGTTCAAATAATTTCTCAGCCTCTATAGCACCAAGATATTCCATGTTTAGAATATTGAGACAGGAGACTCAGGGAGGGAAGTGATCTCTGCAGCAGTGAATAATTTCTCTGACCAGGTATGCCTGAGATCCACCAGACAAAGTGGTTAGAGCACATCCAGGTGTCTCCCAGGCATCACATTTCTTCCACCACTCCACAACTCATCATCACTTGTCACTTGCCACTTGTCTTCCCGTTGTTCATCAATTTGTTCGAGCAGGTGCCAGCAACATCGCCATTCATTGGAATTGAGGTCCATTATTGTTATGGTTTTTGACATATTGCTTATACCACTGGTAGCTTGCCAGGCTTTGCAGTGGCTCTGGGTTCATCCAAGACCCCCCAGTCTTTTTCTATATCATACCATCAACGATCCAGGGCCCACGGGGCAGAGCCCTAGGGCTGTAGACAAGCCTGTCTCCTGTTTGGCACCTGCTGGCATAGCTGGGCACCACAACTACACCTGAAATACCTTGAGGGGCAGGGTAATATAAAATATAAAAATACAATATAAAATAAAGAAAGAAGAAATTGAGAAATTTTACATGGACCTCCCAGTCTTTTCTATATCCCGCCCGCCCGCCCATCGCCGCCCACCCAGTCTTCCATCGCCCGCGAGAGCCTACAGGGAAGCGCCCCTCCCGCGCCAGCCGATGAGGCAGCGGCAGGGGCTCCAGCCTTGGCCCACCACCCGGGAACCCACAACAAGCAACGACCCCCCCCCACCAGGGCCGCCATTTCCACATCCGACCTCCCTCTCCAGACCCCACGCCGACCAGCCCAACAGCCGCGCGCCGGCCGATCAATAAATGCTTTATTGAGGTGTTTAGAAAGCCCCAAACCACGCCGTGACAGAAAAGAAATATATTATCATCATGACCTATATATGGTAGCCTATGCAGCCGCGCCCCCTGCGAGCAGCAAGGAGATCGGCCCTCAAAAATAAGAGACGTGAACGGATACCATCAACCATCTAGGGCCCACGGGGCAGAGCCATAGGGGTGTAGACAAGCCTGTCTCCTGTTTGGCACCTGCTGGCATAGCTGGGCACCACAACCACACCTGAAACACCTTGAGGGGCAGGGTAATATAAGATGTAAAATACAATATAAAATAAAGGAAGAAGAACTTGAGAAATTCTACATGGAACTGGAAGAGTTCTATACTGTATGAAAATTTCTTTTTGATCTTGTTGCTTGTAGTATTGTTCCTCTATTTATGTAATTATGTTTCTATTTATGGGAAGGTGCATCCCAACAATGACCTGAGCAGCCCCACAACCTCCACTCTACACAGTTGTGGCCATTTGTCCAGCCCTGACTCCACTTCTCAGATGTGCCCTGCACCCAGGAATGAATCTGTTGAAAATTCCAGGTATGCAGGTTCTGAGACTGAACTCTTGAGGCTCTCAAGGAGCCAGGGATGGGATACCTCCCCATCTTCCCTGCTCCAGGTAGCCGGTTGGTCGCTATCATGAACTGCCTCAGGCACCAAAGAAATCTCATCACCAGTCACAGTAGAATTCCTCAGTTACAATGTTATGAACCTGACATCTCAAGTTTTAGCATACTGATAAATGTGTATCATGCTACATTTTATAGTTGTTAAGTATATGGAGCTTAATAACAACATGTTTAGTTACAATGCCTACTCTGTCAACCGTATCAGTAATTTCATACAAAGGGTTCAATGACTAGGTTGTTCCATTGGGAGATTGAACAATCTCATTAACTAACTTCTAAGAAAATATATTTCGACCAGATACCATCAAATAAGGTAATATACAATATAAAATAAAGGAAGAAGAAATTGAGAAATTCTACATGGAACTGGAGGAGTTCTATAAAAAGATGATATCTTCTACAAGAACATAGTTGGTTATTTTAATGCCAAGATAGGACCGAGAAGATTGGCCAAAGAACTCCACATCAGAACCCATCACCTATAATGGAACAAACAGAGTGAGAGACTGAGTTCATCATGTTGAGAAAGACCATTCATGGTAACTCAGTTTCAGAAGGCTGAATCAAAACGTTGGACATGGGAATCTCCTGGTGGACAGTTCAATGAAATTGACCGAATCATATTTAATTGACAGTTTTGCCTGACTGATGTGCTGTGGTCCCAAATTCCAAACAGGATCAGAGCACCATCTCCTTCGTGCAAAATTCTACTTCATGGAACGGGAGAAAAGGCTACAAAGTTAAAGAAGAGAAATCCCAGAATGACCACCAACTGGGAACTCTGGCACCATTGTGGCAACATGGGAAGATGCCACTATTGATGACATCGATGAAGAATACAACCAACTGGTTCAGCACCTCCATGATTGTGTGAAGAATGTGGAGAGAGAGAGAAAGACACAAAAGGACGCCTGTCTTCAAAAACTTCTGAGCTCATTCACCAATGTGTCAAGGCGCGAGCCTTAGGGGACCATAAGCTAATGTCCAAGTACACAAAGCAGTGGAGAGGAGCCATAAAAGGAAGACTTCAGAAAGAGAGAAGAGCAGAAATATTGGCTGATGAGCAGAAGTCGGGGAAAAGCATTCACAATGCCCACCTGTCCTTTGCCAACAATAAGACCAAGATGACTGCCCTCATCTTCGTCCTGATGGATCTATCACATCTTCCAGAAAGGCAATGGAGAAGATTATCCATGAATTCTACTCAGATCTCTTTGATAGCCACATCCACCTGCCCACATACTAAATTCTGCAGGATGGATATGTTGTTCCCAACGTTCCCCTTCTGAAATCCAACATGACATTTCTTTTGGTAAAGAAGGGAACAGCTTCTTCAGTAAAGAACTCAGCCCAGATAAAATCATACTGAACACCTGAAGAATCTGCCATCAGTACTCATCAATACCCTGGCTTGGCTCTTCACACACTACCTGTTTGAATGCAAGGTGCCCTCCCATTGGAAAATCAGCAGGACTGTTGTACTGTTCAAGAAGGGAGATATCCACAACATTGGCAACTATCACTTCAATCTGCCTGTTGTCCATCATCTATAAGCTGTTAACTTGAGTCATCCTGAATAGGATTGGCAGAACATTAGATGAAGGACAACCATGTGAGCAAGCTGGCTTCTGACAAGGATTCAGCACAATCGACCATATCCACACAGTAACCAAGCTCATTGAGGCTTGTAGGGAGTGCAAGATGCCTCTCTGTTTAATGTTCATGGATTTAAAGAAAGCCTTTGATTCTTTTGATACTGAAGCGGTCATCGAAGCCCTTGCCAAACAGGTCATTCCAACCCAATACATCAAGATCCTTTGTGAGCTGTACTACAGATTCACCACCATGATTGCACCATTCTACAAGGAAGTGATCATTGATGTAAAAAGGGGTTTGGCAGTGTGATACCATTTCACCAAAACTCTCAGTGCCTTCCTCAAGAACATCATGTGACAATTAGAATGGGAAGAAATGGGAGTGAAGATAGACAATCAGCAACTACACCACCTCTACTTTGCTGATTAACATTGTTTTAATAACACCAAACATTAGCCAAGCAGCACAATGCTGGCTGACTTCAACCGAGATGTGGAAAGGTAGGTCTACAGCTGAATCTCAACAAAACAATATTCATGAAAAATGAACTAGTTCCCAATGCCCCACTGAAAGGCGCTGGAAAAGCCTTTCTTAGGTAGAGAAGGGGTTTTCGGATGGCTCTAGAGGAGTCCTGCAACAACTCCCCTGATTAGTTTACTAATAAAAATTGAAACAGTACAAAATATTTAGTAACGTATAGTAGATTAAGATAAGAAAAAACAATTCTAATTACAAAATGATAATACATGTTGCTTTAGGATCCTAACTTGTTTTTGGACCCAAAGCAAAGTTCATGACAAAGTGTTTCTAGCTGTCTGATTATAACGGACCATAAGTTTGCAGTCTTATATAAGTCTGATTATAAGTCTGATTATAACGGACTATAAGTTTCCTTGCTCTCCCCTGTGCACAGCTGTTCATGAGGCAGTCGGGAGGCATGGCGGGTTCCTAGCCCTGGCCCACCACCTCGGCAGAGCCTCACAACAAGCCAGACCACCCCTCCCTCACTCCACGGGGCCGCCATTTTTCACTTTTTGACTTCCCTCTCGTCAGAACTCCACCCAGCAGACCAGCCCATCACAGCCCGGCTCACCGACACCCACCCTGCAGCAGCTTTTTTCCTCAATCCGGCCCAGGTATGCTGGTTCAGAGACTCTCACACATGGGGCAGAGCTGTTCCTTGCTCTCCCTGTGCACAGCCGTTCATGAGGCAGTCGGGAGGCATGGCGGGTTCTAGCCCTGGCCCACCACCTCGGCAGAGCCTCACAACAAGCCAGACCACCCCTCCCTCACTCCACGGGCGCCACCATTTTCCACTTTTTGGACTTCCCCCTCGTCAGAACTCCACCCAGCAGACCAGCCCATCACAGCCCGGCTCACGCAGCCGCAAGGTGGCCGTGGGGCTCATCAATAAATGCTTTATTTGGAGGTGTTTAAAAGAGTTTGCCTCCCGCTCGGCAAGCCTGGCAAGCTTCTCGTGTTGTATTTGATATGCCAAATTCCAGTAACAATTATATTAGGTCATTCCCATGACCTAATATAATGGTTTGAGGCTCTTTATGTTCCTGTAGCAAGCCGATGCCCCTGGCTCTACTGGCATGAGACAGGACATATGGAGATATTACTGGTGCCCGCTCTAGCAAATAGATGATCAACGGGAAGATGGTGGTGATGGTGATAAGTTTGCAGTGTCCATAATTTGTGAGAATCAATTTGCTATATTTTATGTAAAGTTGGGTGTCTGGAACAAAGTCTGTGGGGCTACTTCTGAAACAGCAATAGCGGTGATCATATGAGTATGAGTCTCTGGAGAGTAGTGATCAGGAACTCGTCGAATTGTCAGGAACACTGGATCGGGTCTCAGGAACACTGGAACAAATATCTCGAACTCTGGAACAGGAGTCTTGAGCGCTGGAACAGGTGTCCGGAACATCGGTGTGGGCGCCTTGCAGGGCTTCTTCAGCAAGAGGACACTGGCACTGGTAACTGTCCCTGTAGCTTAATTTTAGGTGAGACAAAAACACTTTTTGAGATTAATCACAAATAGAGATTTTAAGACTTGGCAGGGATCCAAGTCTGGGATGGAGAGAAGAACATAAAGAAGCTCCAACACAGGTGGAGCAGGGAAATAAATATGAGAATTGATGATTTTAAAATTGATGAGTCTAGTGGTTCAGCAGTGGAGCTGATGAATTTAATAGAGGTTTACAGTGGTCAGAAATTGAGAAGGTAGTAGTTGAGACATAACATAGACACAACATTAATCACAAAACATAATGGTGGCCACCACACGCACACACACATGCACACACACATTTGATCGATCAATATCTTACAGCTGTATATATGACCCATCTAGGGTGATAAACGGTAATCGAATCAAGCGATTCATGAATATAAAGCCGGCAAATGATGGTGAAGAAGTGTCTTTTCCTGGAAGGTTTGTGGTTCATGCCCACCTAGGGACGCCAGATGTTGGGGAACTCTGCCAGGGTCCCCGACAGTGCCAGGAAGCGAGTTCCCTTCTACATCCCAAGCCGGGCGGGAATGGATGAAGATTCAGGAATCCGATGCAGTTTAAAAGGCTTTACTTATCACAGGTTCAGGCGTACAAATCCACAATAGGAAAAACCCTGTGCTTAGGATTCCTGGCTAGAACCCCAGCCACATGTAGGCCAAAATGGCGGCCACCAAACATAAAGGAAGAGGAGACAAAGACAAGACTCCCAAGAAGGGTGCAAGCTCACAAAGAGAGAGCCCAAAAAGAGAGAGCTGTAGAGAGAGAAGGCAGGCTAGTATTATACCTCTGCAACTCAGATCTACCTCCCACTGTTATGGAAAGCAGGGAGGGTCAAATGCCCTCAGGTAATTTCTCCCAGCACCTCACCTAGGCCCTTTATATGCTAATGTCTTGAGCTAAGATCTGCCTGGAAAAGCCTTTCTAAGGTAGAGAAGGGGGTTTTCGAGATGGCTCTTAGAGGAGTCCTGCAACAATGGTGGGTTTGGTATTGAATATTGAACATTTGTAAGAGATTATCATGAACGTCTTTGTTACAAAGTTGAATAGAAGTCCACTTTATTTAATAATTTATAGCAAAAACAATAATACAGATGGCCCAACTCGCATCAGTAACCACAAAAAAGGTCAAACATTTACCAATACCACTCCAAGATACATTTTGTAACAGCAATATAATTGGTGCCTTCTAAGGAATCAGGCTTTAGTTGGTGTGGGGTGGTGGACGAAACAAGGGGTTTTGGTGGTGGTAAAGGCACATTGGTGGTGGGACTGGTGCTGGTATATCAAATGCTTGAAACAACTGTACTGTGAAAACTTTGTAAACCACAGTTTTTAAATAAAATTAATATATAAAAACTGAATCAAACATTGTGCTGTTTACACAAAACACATTTGAACAGACAGAGAAAATTGCAGACTCAACGTCAAAGATTGAAAAACAATTCTTAATGCAAACTACTTCTCTTATAAGGGCGGGGTGGGAGCTAACTAGTATCAAACAAGATAGATTTCAGGTTGAAAAATGTTTAAAGGAAAGTGAAGAACATTTCTTAATAATTAAGGGATATGTATATCAGAAGAAATTACTCTCCTAAACATATACCTATACATACAAGAAGGGCCAGCAAATACTTAAAGCAACTTTTAATAGACTTCAAGGGGTCATTGATAGCAACACGATTGTAGATGGAGACAACTGGCTTGTCACCTCTTGACAGATCAATGAGACTGAAACTCAGCAAGGACATACTGATTCTGAAGGAAGAAATTGATGAGAGAGGGCTAGTAGATATATGCAGGATTTTTAATACCTAAAAAGCCAGATATAACCTGCACCCTTAAGAGGTACAAATAATTTACTTTATACTGCTTGTGACAACATTATCTGATAATGATGGTATGTGTCATGGTCTGAGCTATGCTGAACTGTTGGTGCTAGTTGACCATTCGATGCTGTATCATTTCTGCTCACTGAGCTTAGTGGGCTTCACTGTAACTCTCCAGTGGTTCCTGCTGGGCTGTAGACTCTAAAATGTGGAGATATCACACATTTTAGATGCCCTCATGCACTTTGGCAGCTGTGTTACTAGGGTGATTCAGCAATAATAATGCTAATTCTTTTTCATACCTTCTGCAACACCGGGGAGAGAGATACTCCAGACTCACAGCTGTGCAGCTCGACCCCATGTGGGAAGCAACCCATGGAGCTCTGGAGGGCAGTAAAGGGCTTGGCCAGCCCCTGGCCCAGTCCAACATAGCTCCAAGAATTCACTCACACGTGCAGGGGGGGGGCCATGCTGGCTGAATTTGGAGTGGAGATATGGGCTCCTCCTCCCATTCCTCCACCTCCATTCCAGCAAGCCCAGAAGTGAGACGCTCCAGACCCACAGCTCTGTTGACAGTCTTAGATAGTACTGGATGTTAGGATCAGGTCCTTCCCAGGTTCTTTCACATTTATACACTTTATACAGTTCTAGGCAGGTTCTAGCCATGGCCCATCATTCCAGTGAGCCAACAAGTCACTGGATGAAGCCAGAGGAAACCCCATACCATAAGGTCAGTCATTCTCAACATCCAGACTCCACAGCTCCTCAGTCCTCCACCCAAGAGAAAAGCTGATCTTTCACCATTGAGTTTCACCAGTAAATGCTTGAGAAGAGAGCCTACTACTGAGATTATACCACTTACATGGCAGAGTCTGGCAAGATACTCGTGTTTTATTTGATATGCCAAAAACCAGTAACAATTATGAACCTCATTCCCATGACCTAAAGGGATGGCTTGAGGCTCTTCCTGTTCCTGGAGCAAGCAGATGACCTTGGGCTGCACTTGCTTTCAACAGTACACTTGCTTTTCCAACAGACTATATAGAGATGTTTCTGGTGCCCACTCGAGCAAATCGATGAACAAAGGGAAGACAAGTGATACAAGTGAAGTTTCATAACCTACATTAATCTCATCAACTGTATTAATCCAGTTTAGTAGAACAGTCCTATTGCATTAATTCTACTTTATACTACTAATAAATTTTTGCATAAAATGCACAGAATGTTAAAAATTGTACAGTCACATAAAAGTCAGTAAGATGATTACCATTTGCTTTAAATGACTTAAATGAAAGACATGTCCACTGACCTTGTCTCACATTGCATCTTTAATTTGTATTATGAGGTCTTCATATCTTTGAAGACCGAATCTCCCCAAAGAGATACACTGATGTCATCAAAGTAAAGTCCCTTTAGTATTTGATAGAAAACTTTAGCCTTGAAAAACATAATTACAAACACGAATCTATTGGTAGTCATCCAGCGTCTCATTCTTTTAATCCCAAATGATTTAAAGACAAACGTTTATATGTTGCAATTCTGTGAGACCTGCCATCAGAAAGCAGATATTGAGGTGTTATAGAATTCTCCTCAGTGAAATCTAGGTAAGGGAGATACTCTGTTTTATTTACAATTTTAATATTGGCATCCACAAATCTTTATTGGAATTTTTTAGTTATTTTTATTATATAGATATTAACTTAGTTATCTTTCTACACACAGTAATAAATGTATGGAAAACTCTTAAAAAATACTGCAGTGACTGCTGACATTACCTGATTTTAAGGCTGAATTTCAAAGTATATAGGTAAGGACAGAAATGAACATCATTAAATATTCAGCACACAATTCAAAAGATATATCTCACTATGTGGAACACAGTGGCTAATACTTAAATTTGTAAGTAAAAACAACACAAAATATTCACCACCATTTTACTTTTATCTATTTATTATTAAAATAAATCTCTTTGACCAGTAAATTTTATAATTATACATAATCGTCTAATGTATGCATATAACCTAATAATCACTTAGTAATTATTAACTACAGAATTTTATTTATTTTAATTCAATTTGATTTTTTTTTGCTGTATTATGATTGAGACTAGGCCCTCACACCACAGAGCAAGTACTAGAGCACTGGGATATGAGTCTGATCACCAAAAGGAAAATTTTATAGGTAGAGAAAGTAAATTAAAATTTCTAAAATATTTTCTCTTTTCTGTAGATTAGAAAACTAAATTGAAAATGACTTTACTTTTATTTGATGGTTTTACTCTTCTTTGATATATTTCAGAAAAGTGTTAGCAGTATTTAAGGATACCTAAACTTTCACTAATGTATTTTTATTGAAATATATTGAAATGTACTCAACATCATACATATAGTATATTGATGATACATTCACATACTTTAATTTTATAGTCTTTAGTGTGTTGGTTATCACTCACAATATATCCTTTCCTTTTTTCCTGTGGGATCAATTAAGCTTTAGTATTAGTAAGTTTGATGAGTATAATACAATTTGTCATACATTCATTATGCTGTGTACTAGCTCTTCAGAGTTTTTCATTAGGTACTGGTTTTTATTGTAAGATGACTTCCCCTTTCTTATATGCTTTCAGTATCCGACAGCTGCCATTATTCTACCTTTTTTTAAAGTTTCCCTGCTTGATATTACTCATTTAGACGATATAATAAAGCTTGTCATTTTGTCTACTCACCTCCCTTGCATAATATCCTCAAGCTACCTACACATCATCACAAAAGGGTCATTTCATATTTTAAATATTATCTACATGTATAGGTAGATGACTTATATGTGTATAAGTATCATTACCATAACCATCAGTCATAATCTGAGTTATTGTGTTTTTTTCATAGTGCAGCAATTGTAAATCATCTCCAATAAACATAGATGTGCAGAGAGTGAGGGCGGAGTGATATACAGCAGGTAGGGTGTTTGCCATGTAGAAGGCCAACCGGGTTCTGTTCCCAGTATCCCATATTGTCCCCTGAGCCAGAGGTAATTCCTGAGTGCAGAGCCACAAGTAACCCCCTGAGATCGAGAGGTACATATATCTGTACTGAGAGTGTTTTAACTTATTTTGCCTACATGTCCAAATAGAAAATCAAATAACATAAATTAGTTGTATTATATTGGATTCTAATATTTTTCCTATAGTAACTAGTCTATTGACATTCTTACATGATGTACAGGGTTCATTTGTCTTTACATAATCATCAATAATTTTTTCTTCTTAATTATTGTTATTTCACAATGTTTGAGATAATTAATTTTGTTCTGATTTAATATACTTCATGTTTAGTGATGCTTAGAAATGTTTCCTGAGTTAGGTCATTAGCACATATTCCTTAGAAAATATCTATTTAGTTCCTGTTTCCATTTTTAATGATATTAGCTTTTACTATTGGGCTGAACAAATATATTCAATATTTTGGATATGAAATTTTTAAATAATGAGTTTTAGGAAATAGGGTGATAGAACAGCAGGTGGGGGTGGTTACCACTCACACTGCCAGTCATCCGAGGTCTGACTACTGGCACATCATTTGATCCCACGGAGCCTGCCGGGAGTGTTCCCTGAGCAGAACCAGGAGTCAGTCCTGAGAACTATGACTGTGTTCCCAAACCAAACAAACAGTGAGTTTTACAGTTTTCTTTTGTATATTCATCAAAATAGGCTCATTACACAACACAGTGAGGATTCAGAATAGAATACTAAGAAAGTATTTACCTATTCCAACCCTTCAGCTGAATCTAGAAACGAATAACTGTTTTCACCAAAATACTGCCTTTCTGCCCAAGCTGCATTTTTAGGCTTCAGATAAGAAGACTAAGTCATAACTAATTAAAAAATGCCTCCAGTACTAATAAGGCACCTACATTTGTATATATATATGAAAATGTAGGATAAAATATTTATTTTAGAATGTTTGAATGTATATTCATTCTTGTTGCTGCAGAAAATGAAGATAAGCATGAGAAGGAACTTTGAACTTAAACTTTATTCATTAACAAATCATGTAAACAATATTTTATATAAAACATAAAAGGTAATTGATATATATGCACAATAATGAAGAGGACTTGGGTGAGCACAATAGTAAAATGAGAATTGAAGTTCCCTGCCTGCAGCAGACAATCCTTCAATCCTGCCACCATTTATGGTCTCCCAATACCTGCCAGGAGTGAGTCCTGAGTTTTACATAGAAAGCCATAAAAGTAATATTTTACAAGTTCATTAAAGGTTGGGTGCCTATATCCAAGGAACTAAGATAATCTTATAGAAGTATCTTCTTGATGGTAAAAGGTTGTGGCTATGAGTGAAAACTAAACTCTGTCAAACGCAATCTTTACCTCCACAACTGTTATCTCAACAGACAAACATGACCAAGGATAACTTGACAACTGAATTTATCCTCATGGGATTTACAGATCAACCAGAGCTGAAGACTTTCTTGTTTTTGATGTTTCTTGCCATCTACCTGATCACCATGGTGGGGAATCTTGGCCTAGTTGTACTGATTCTAATTGAGCGGCATCTTCACACACCAATGTACATCTTCCTGGGCAACCTTGCTCTGATGGATTCCTGTTGTTCTTGTGCCATTACGCCCAAGATGTTAGAGAACTTCTTTTCTAAGGACAGACTGATATCCCTGTATGAATGCATGGCACAATTTTATTTTCTCTGCTTTGCTGAAACAGCAGATTGCTTTCTCCTTGCTGCAATGGCCTATGATCGGTATGTAGCCATCTGTAGCCCACTTCATTATCATACGAAAATGACAAAGAAACTCTGTATTCAAATGACTACAGGGGCTTACATAGTTGGTAATGTGCATCCCTTAATTCATGTAGTGTTTCTGTTTAGGTTAACTTTCTGTAAGTCTAATAAAATTTATCACTTTTTTTGTGATGTTCTCCCACTATACAGGCTTTCATGTACTGACCCATATATTAATGAATTAATGATATTTATCTTTTCAGGGTTTGTTCAATCATTCACTATCACGATAGTAATAATATCTTATCTTTTCATCCTTTTTACTATATTCAGAATGAAATCTAAAAAAGGAAAAGGCAAAGCCTTATCCACTTGTGCATCCCATTTTGTTTCCGTCTCAATGTTCTACGGTTCTCTTCTGTCTATGTACATTCGACCAAGTTCAGTTCTAAATGCAGATAACGATATACCCATAGCAATTTTTTACACCCTGGTAATTCCTCTATTAAATCCTTTTATTTATAGCCTAAGAAATAAGGAAGTAATAAATGCTATCAAAAAACATATGAAGAAAATATCTTAATGTTTTGAAATAAATATTGCTTCTAAAACAGTAGACAAAACATTTTCAAAATCAAGGCATATTCGGCAAGTGTAAATTGGTCACTTTGTAGATAGGTAAAATTTTAAAAATTCTAAATATGATGGCATATGAGTCAAATAAGGCAATTCAAAATAGTTTCTGCCAATATTTATTTCAAACTCTAATCTAGGAAGATTTATTGCAGTGAACTAAATAACTGTATTGAAGTTCTTAATTGTGTCAAGATAGTTTAGCAAATAGTTGTTTCATTATAAGAGATTTAAATATTTAACAGATTCAAAAGATGTTAGGAGCACTGTGTAACATATAGGTAACTCCATTTAATATTGTATCAAATTTGTAGAATTGTATAAACAAGTGTCAGCAATAAATCATTTTTATTAGAATTTTAATTTTATTTGTGCTCTTTCAAGAGACTTGTTAAAATTGCCTTACATATAGTATATATTCTTCAATAAAAACATTCTTTCCCTTAAGGGCAGTCAATTTTACTTTTATTTCACTAAAATGAATTACCTGTATTATGGTATAGTTTATTAGCAATTTTGTAATTTTAAATTATGTCAATGGTAATTAGACACGTACAACCCTTATGGATTTGAATACTTTGTGAAATCTTACCTGTTATCTAAGATATATGACAATGTAATCCTAAATATACTGACAAAATAAAAAATATTACTATCAATAGTTTTATATATTTCCTGTTGAAAATAGCAATCACCAATACTGAGTCTAATCAAATTATTAATATAAGCATATCAATAAAAAGAAAAACTGGGTCTGCTATAGTGAAAATTCTAGATACACTAAAAGAATTTGCTGATCATATGCTTGTACAAATATGAAAGAAAAATTTAGACCATAATATCTACTTTTTAATCCTAACTTTTTATCTTAATATTTTTGTCTCCAGGTTTAAATATTAATATATGTCTAACACAATGAAATAGTGTCTAAGGCTCTATTCACAATGTTTATATTCTTTATGACAAATTTATACAATCCTATCTCATAAACTCTTAAACTTCTCTAAAATTCAATGTTCTTAATTTTGTTAATTCTATGGAAAGTCTATATTATCCAGTTTTATACTCAGAAATGTATTTTGTTTTCTCCTAATATGTTATATACTTACCAAAACTCAATAATCATCTAAGTTTATCACATACTTATTACAGTGTCAGAACCATGTTATTATAAAATAACATGATTTAAAATACACAGATTTTAAATATAAACATTAGGATCACCTTTTTTCCCAGAAATTGCTGAAATTTCAGTACAGAAATTTTTTCTTTTTTCCCAGAAAGCACTGAAATACAGTGCTTTCAAATTTTTTGGCTTTTTTTTTCAGTTTCTTATCCTTATCTATGATGAATTTAGTGTACTTTTTATAATCAAAAATAAAGTACGAGTTCTATGCATTTCTGGTCTATAATTTTTTATTTTATTCATTCATTTGTTTGTTTATTTATTTATTTTGCTTTTTGGATCACACCTGGCAATGCTCAGGGGTTACTCTTGGCTCTGCACTTAGGTATTATCCTGTTGGTGCTCAGGGGACCATATGGGATGCCGGGAACGAACTTGGGTCAGCCGTGTGCAAGGCGTCCCTACCCTCTGTGCTATCGCTCCGGCCCCTGGTCTATATTTTTTTTTCAATCTTCTAGAACTAAAATATAGGAGCATTAGTAAAAATATTTAGTCAATTTTTAATCACTAATTCATTAATTTTGCTGGTAAATCAATTAAATGTTATACAGAGTCTGTCATTTATTTCAACAATTTCTATTTTACATACAAGATATTAAATGATAATAATAGTGGAAACTAATATTCCTTACCTTAAAGTGAAATATTTCAATGAATTAAAATGCAGTTACTTTTTATTCTTTTTTAAAAATATATTATAGTGGCCGGAGCGATAGCCCAGTGGTAGGGCGTTTGCCTTGCACGGCGGCCTGTGCCGGCCCAGGTTCCATCCCGGCATCCCATAAGATCCCCGAGCACCGCCAGGAGTAATTCCTGAGTGCTGAGCCAGGAGAAACCTCTGAGTATCGCCGGGTGTGACGCAAAAAGATCTATCTATCTATCTATCTATCTATCTATCTATCTATCTATCTATCTATCTATCTATCTATCTATCTATCTATCTATCTATCTATCTATCTATCTATCTATCTATCTATCCATCCATCCATCCATCCATCCATCCATCCATCCATCCATCCATCCATCCATCCATCCATCCATCCATCCATCCATCCATCCATCCATCCATCCATCCATCCATCCATCCATCCATCCATCCATCCATCCATCCATCCATCCATCCATCCATCCATCCATCCATCCATCCATCCACCACCATCCCCACCACCATCCACCCCACCACCATCCCCACCACCACCACAAACCACATCCACCCCCCACCCACCCACCCACCCCCACCCACCCCCCACCCCCCACCCACCCCCACCCACCCATCTATCTATCTATCTATCTATCTATCTATCTATCTATCTATCTATCTATCTATCTATCTATCTATCTATCTATCTATCTATCTATCTATCTATCTATCTATCTATCTATCTATCACCCACCCACCCACCCACCCACCCACCCACCTATCTACCTATCTATCTACCTACCTATCTATCTATCTATCTATCTATCTATCTATCTATCTATCTATCTATCTATCTATCTATCTATCTATCTATCTATCTATCTATCTATCTATCTATCTATCTATCTAAACACATATATATACATATATATTATATATAATTATATATATTATTATAACACCGTGAGATATACAGTTACAAAGTTGTTCATGTTTGGGTTTCGGTCATACAGAGTTCCAGCACCTCCACCAGTGCCCATATACATCACAAATGTTCCCGATTCCCTACCCCGTCCCTAGCCTGTCTCTATGGCAGGTTCTTTTATCTCTTTTCTCTCTTTCTCTTTCTCTTTCTCTCTCTCTCTCTCTTTCTCTCTTCCTTCTTTTACACATTGTGGATTGTAGTACATACATTTAGAGGTTATCGTGTGTATCTTTTTGCCTGTATTTAATGTTAATTCTAGGTTGATATTAGCACTTTCGACAATTATTAGCACACACATGTGGTAGTCAGAGGTTAGGTAAGACAGAGAAGGGAACAATGTGTAATACTTTGTATTCTTGAATCATCTTATGGTCATTATAGCTTACCTGTGTATTTTCTGATAAAAGTACTTTTGAAAGCAGAATAATTCACTGTTCTGTCTTCTGGTTTTCCACAATATCTTTATATAGAAAAAAAATCCATACAATAAATTGATTAAATTCAAAACCTTTAAAAGGCTTCAGTATTGTGGGTAATATGAATTTCAGCCTTTCTATACTTAGATTAAATTAGAAATTCACTATCCTTGTACTTTTAATTCATTAACAAACGTTTTATAGTAGCTTATTGGACTTTAGTTGTTATTTGGTTTTGGATAAATTAAGAATAAAAATCCTTCTTTTAAAATGTTTGTTGATAAATTATGAAAATCCAGGACACTCGTTCTACCAATAGGTCAGCGACAATAATTATGTTAGCCTCAGGGCAAAATTAAAATTTTCCACTGGTTCTAAAGGGAATAGTGTGGCATTGGCATTAGGGTATTCTTCAGACAGAACCTGAAAAACCTGGTCACAAATACACGTAAACAAAAGAGCTTTAATTAATGGTCAAGGTCCTTTGAGATTTTTGAGTTAAACTGAAGGGCATCACAAAAATCTGTTTAAAAATTATTTTCTTTTTTTGCAATCTTGAATTTCCTCCTTTTTTTCCTCCTCTTTCTTCTCTCATTTCTTCTTGTTTTTGTGCCACACCCTGCAGTTCTCAGGAATTACTTCTGGTTCTGTGACGAGGAATCACTCCTGGTTGTTTTCAGGGGACCAATGTGGTTTGTTGGATCCAACCAGGCTGGCAAAATATGAGGCAAATGTTTTAATACCTGTTCAGTATCTCTAGTTCTCTTGCTCTCTATCACTCTCCACCTTTTTTTTAATTGCTTTTACAAAAAGAAGTCTGTATTAATATGAGAAAAAAATTGCTATGCTCAGCAGGGCTACATTATTTTCCTTCACTCCCTTTAATGAATGTTACCTAATAATATAGAGTCATCATCTGAAACTGATAACATCTTTGACTTCACTTATATATTATAAGAGATCTTTTAAATTGCATGTCTGTATCCATTGTTCATCCTATTATAGATATTATTAAGAACAAAGCAGGCGAGACAATACAAAAAAAGGATACTATAGACCAATCTCCATGATGAACACAGATGCTAAGATATTCGGCAAATTACTAGCAAACAGAATCAAAAGACTCATCAAAGATTATAATCATGATCAAGTAGGATTCATCCTGGGAATGTAAGAATGGTTGAACATTTGTAAGTCAATCAACATAATACACCATATCAATAAGAGAAAATATAGAAACCATATTACTGTATCAATAGACACAGAGAGTACATTTGACAAGATCCAGCACCCGTTCATGATTAAGGCCCTCCATAAAATGGAACTTGAAGGAACATTCCTCAGTATAGACAAAACAATCTACCCAAACCCCACAGCGATATCATTCTCAATAGGGAAAAACTCAAAGCCTTCTCCCAAAGATCAGGAACAAGAGAAGGTTGCCCACACTCACCATTTCTATTCAATATAGTACTGGACGTACTTGCCATAGAAATCAGAGAAGAAAAGAACATGAAGGGCATCCAAATAGACAAACAGAAGTCAAGCTATCACTATTTGCAGATGACATGATATTATACCTAGAGAACCCTAAACTATCTACCAAAAAAGCTCCTGGAAACAATAGATATCTATAGTAGAGTGGCAGGTTACAAAATCAATGCACAAAAGTCAGTGGCTTTCCTATATACAGATAATGAAAGAGAAGAAAGGGATATTAAAAAAGATACCATTCAAAATTTGCCAAGAAAATCAAGTATCTAGGAATCAGCTTAACTAAGAGAGTAAAGGACTGTACATAGAAAACTACAAAACACTGCCTCAAGAAATAAAAGAGGACACGAGGAAATGGAAACACATTCCCTGCTCATCGATTGGGAGAATCAACATTGTCAAAATGGTAATACTCTCTAGCGTTTTATACAGATTCAATGCAGTCTCTATAAGAATACTTGTGACAGACTCCGAAGAAATTGACTAAACTATCCTGAAATTTCAATAGAACAATAAACCCCCAAGAATAGCTAAAGCAATCCTTGGGAAAAAGAATGTAGTACAGTTTCCCAACTTCAAACTGTACTACAAAGCAGTAGTAATTAAAACAGACTTTTGACCTATGGAATCAAGGTCAGTGTCCTGACACCCATGCTAAAATACATGGTCATTTAATCTTGATAAAGGAACAAAAAAGTATGAAATGGAGCAAGGAAAGCCTCTTCAACAGTGGTGCTGGGAAAACTGAACAGCTACATGTAGAAAACTGAATTTGGACCTCTGTCTAACACCATGCACAAAAATCAGATCAAAATGGATTAAAGATCTCAATATCAGACCTGAATCAATAAACTACATCGAGGAAAATAGAGGAGAAATCCTTCACAATGTTGATGCTAAAGACATATTCAAAGATGAAACACCATTAACCAAGCAATTGGAAGCAAAGATAAACAATGGGACTATAAGAAACTAAAAACTTCTTCACCTTAAAAGAAACAGTGACCAAGAGACAAAAGACAGTCCACAGAATGAGAAAGAATATTCACCCAGGGGAAACAGAAAACAGCCAGGGGATGGAGCAATAGCACAGTCGTATTGTGTTTGCTTTGTACACAGCTGACCTGGCTTAGATCACCGGCATCCCATATGGTCCCCGGAGACCGCCAGGAGTAATTCCTGAGTGCGGAGCCAGGAGTAACCCCTGGGTGTGACTCAAAAAGCAAAACAACAACAACAACAAAAATAATATAAAATAATGACTGTGTATCTTCTTAGGACAGTTTCAAGAATGTACACAAAAGGATTTACATGATACTCTGTAAATGTCTGTAGGGCAAGCCCCAATGATGTTTAAGATAAGCGAGAAAGAGAGAAAGAGAAGATAAGGAAAAGTGCCTACTATAGAGACAGACTGGGGGAGGAGGGAGGGAATTTGGGGTCATTGTTGGAGGGAATAGGGCACTGGTGGATGGACTGGTGCTGGAACAATGTATGACTGACACCCAATCATGAACATTTTTGTAGCTGCATATCGCATGGTGGTACAATAAAAATATTTTTTTAAAAAAGAAGAGGTAGGGAAATTTTGAGATAATTGTTCATTGTTGCAGTGGTGGTGGGTTTGGGATTGAATATTGAACATTTGGAAGAGATTAACATGAACATCTTTGTTAGAAAATTGAATAGACGTCCACTCCATTTAATAAGTTCATAAGAAAAGCAGTAATACAGATGGCCCAACACACATGTAGCTACCAATAAATAAGGTCATACCTTTATCAATACCGCTCCAAGATATATTTTGTAATAGCAATAAATTTGGTGCCTACTCAGGAATCAGGCTTGGAGTTGGGGTGGAGATGGACGAAACAAGGGGTTTTGGTGGTGGTAAAGGAATATTGGTGCTGGGACTGGTACTGGAATATCGGATGATTGAAACAATTGTACTGTGAGCCACTTTGTAAACCACGGTTTTTAAACAAAATTAATATATGAAAAACTGAATCAAACATTCTTCTGTTTACAAAAACCACATTTGAACAGTCAGAGCAATTGCAAACTCAATGTCAAAGATTGAAAAACAATTCTTAATGTGAACTATTCCTCTGATAAGGACTGGATGGCCTAACAAGTACCCAAGAAGATAGATTTCAGGCTGAAAAATGTTTTAAAAAAAAGTGGAGACCATTTCTTAATATTTAAGGAATATGTATAGAGGAAAGAAATTACACTCCTAAGTGTATACAATACAAACAATGAGGGGCCAGCAAAATACTTAAACAACTATTTTAAGAAAAATTTTTTATTATGCCATTGTTCGATAAACATTTACAGAGATGTTCATGTTCGGGTTTTGGTCATACAGTGTTCCAGCACCCATCCCGCCACCAGTGTCCTTTTCCCACCACCAATGTCCCAAATTTCCTCCCCCTTCCCTAGACTGCCCCTTATGGCAGGTACTTTATCTCTTCTCTCTCTCTCTCTCTCTCTCTCTCTCTCTCTCTCTCTCTCTCTCTCTCCCCCTTCTCTTATACATTGTAGATTGCAATACATACATTTAGAAGTTATCATGTGTATCTTTTTGCCTATATGCCCACTTCTAGGCTGGTATTAGCCTAGAACACTGTTCCCTTCTCTGTTTTACATAACCTGTCGGGTACAGAGTCGGGGTCCCCAGCAGTGCCGGAAAGCAAGAGTTCCCTTCTACCTCTGAAGCCGGCGAAGAAAGGATGAAGACCAGGAATCCGATGCAGTTTTAAAAGGGCTTTACTATCACAGGTTCCAATATACAATCCAAGAGAAGGGAAAACCTCCGGACTTTGGGTTCCCAGCTAGGCCCCAGCCACGTGTAGGCCAAGATGGCTGCCACCATGTGTTGAGACCCAACAGAGATGGAGAGGACGGAGAGGCATACGCCAAGGAAGTCAAAATGGCAAAAAGGGAGAAAAAAAAGGGGGCTTCTTTCTTCTTGCAGCTTATTTTATATCTAGAAATCTGCCCAAACTCCCCAGCCCAGCCCATTCTGGGCTGGGCTATCTAGAGATGAAAACAGGAAAATAGCTCTATAAATGTAGCAACTTCAGGAGGCCTTCTGGCTGTTTACAAGGGCCCAGAGCTAATTTAAAGTCTCCATAGCAGAGCAGGGAGGAGCTATAAGCTAAATGTAACTTCCCCTGGCAGGAAAGGTCAAACGCCCTCAGGTAATTTCTCCAAGCACCTCACCTAAAGCTCTTAAGCCAAGATCTGCCTGAAAATTTCTTTATAGGGTAGAGAAGGGGGTTTCTGAGATGGCATGTCTCTGTACCAAAGACTATACTAATGCCAGTTAAATATTTCTCCAAGCCTTCACAAGAGTCTCGTCTACTTCACGGTAGTTTTGTATTTTAGTTGCCTTTAGTTATCAGGGAGCCGTGCTTGCTTGCTTGGAGGCAAACAGCATTTCTCTCTGGTCTAATTACTTAGAGATCCAACTTGGCCAGGCAAATATGCTGGTAAGATCTAGCTAGTCCCACAATGATAGTGGTAGCATACATGGTCAGATAAACTGCCACATTTAGACTACCCCCTATCTACGAAGTGACCTGCAGGAGGCAATCCAGGGCAGATGCAGAGGCTCTTAGAGGAGTCCTGCAACAATGACCTCTGACTCCCACACGATTGTGGTAGATTCCACCTTTGACAAGATTTTATGATCCATGTTTTGTCTGACCTTGGATATTGGTATCATATATATATATATATATATATATATATATTTATACTTATATAATCATGCAAATAAATGCAATCATTCTATATCTGTCTTTTTTTTCTTCTGGCTCATTTCACTAAATATGATCCTCTTCATGTCTATCCATTTATAGCAAATTTCATAACTTCATTTTTCCTAACAGCTGCATAGTATTCCATTGTGTAGATGTATCAAAGTTTATTTATCCAGTCATCAGTTCTTGGGCACTCTGGTTGTTTCCAGACTCTGGCTATTGTGAATAGTGCTGCTATGAAAATAAAAGTGCAGATGGTGTCTCTGCTTTGTTTTTTTGGCTTCCCAGGATATATTCTCAGGAGTGGTAGGACTGGGTCGAATGGGAGTTCAATTTCTGATCCTTGGAGGAATATCCTTATTGTTTTCCAAAAAGGCTGTACTCGTCGACGCTTACCACCAACAATAGATAAGAATCCCTTTCTCCCCGTATCCTAGCCAGCATTTACTGTTCTTGCCCTTTTGGATATGTGCCAGTCTCTGTGGTGTAAAATGATATCTCATTGTTGTTTTTATTTGCATCTCTCTGATGATTAGTGATGATGAGAATTTTTTCATATGCCTTTTGGCCATCAAATTTCTTCATTGTCGAAGTTTCTGTTCATTTCTTTTCCCCATTTTTTAATGGGGTTGGCTGTTTTCTTCTTGTGAAGTTCTACCAGTGCCTGGTACATCCTGGATATTAACCCCTTATCAGATGGGTATTGGGTGAATATTCTTTCCCATTCTGTGGACTGTATTTTTTGTCTTGGTCACTGGTTTTTTGGAGGTAAAGAAGTTTTTTTATATTCATGTCGCCCCATATGTTTATCTTTGCTCCCAGTTTCTTTGTTATTGGTGTTTCATCTTTGAAGAAGCCGTTAGTTTCAATGTCATGGAGGGTTTTTCCTATATTTTGTTTGACACACTTTATGGATTCGGGTCTGATATTGAGATCTTTAATCCATTTTGATCTGAATTTTGTGCATGGTAATAGACAGGTCCAAATTCATATTTTTACATGTTCTTGCCCAGTTTTCCCACCACCACTTGTTGAAGAGACTTTCCTTGCTCTATTTAGTACGTTTTCCAGCGTTCTCCAAGAATAAATGATCATGTATTTGAGTATGGGTGTCAGGATACTCAACTCTATTCCGTAGTCCGCAGGTCTGTTTTAATTCCAATACTATACTGTTTTAATTACTACTGCTTTGTAGTACAGTTTGAAGTTGGGACAGGTGATGCATCCCATCTTCCTTTTCCCGAGGATTGCTTTAGCTATCCATAGGGGTTTATTATTCAGACAAATTTCAGGAGAAATTTGGTCAATTTCTTAAAAAAATAATGGGTATCTTTATAGGGACCACATTGAACCTGTATAATGCTCTAGGGATTATAACCATTTTTACAATGTTGATCCTCCCAAGCAATGAGCAGGTAATGTGTTTCCACTTCCTCATGTACTCTTTTATTTCTTGAAGCAGTGTCTTATAGTTTTCTTTGTACAGGTCTTTTACACACTTGGTTAAATGGATTCCTAGATATTTGATTTTCTGTGGCACAATTTTGAATAGAATTACTTAAAACAACTTTTAATAGACTTCAAGGATAACATTGATAGCAACAATTGTAGATGGATACAACTGCCTAGTCACTTCTTGAGAGGTCAATGAGACTCTAACTTTGCAAGCAAATACTGATTCTAAAGGAAGAAATAGAAGAGAGAGGGCTAGTTGATATATTCAGGATTTTTTATACCTAAAAAGGGCAAATACAATCTGCCCCATTTTATAAAATAAAATTATTTATTTTATACTGCTTGTGACAACATTATCTGATAATGATGGTCTAAGTCATGGTCTAGATATGCTGAACTGTTGGTGCTAGTTGACCATTCAATGCTGTATTGTGTCTGCTCATTGAGCTTAGTGGACTTCTCTGTAACATTCCAGTGGTTTCTGCTGGGCTGTAGACTCTAAAGTTTGGAGATGTCACAGAGCCCTCATACACTTCAGCAACTGTGTTACTAGAGTAATTCAGCAATAACAATTCTAATTCTTTTTCATGACCTACATTAATCTCATCAATTGGATTAATCAGTTGATCACACAGTTCTATTGTATTAATTTTGCTTTATACTACTAATAAATTTTGGCATAAAAATGCACAGAATGTTAAAAACTGTGCAGTCCTATAAAAAGTCAATAAGATGATCACATCTGAGTGGAGTGACTAAAATGAGGGCATTTCCACTGACCTTGCCTCACATTGCAACTTTAATGAGCGTTTTGAGGTCTTCATATCTCTGAAGACCACATCTCCCCAAACACATACACTGATGTCATCAAAGGAAAGTCCCTTTAGTATTTGATAGAAAAAATTTAGCTTTGAAAAAACATAATTACAAACACCAATCTTGGTAGTCATCCAGATTCTCATTCTTTTTATCCCAAATGATTTAAAGACAAAGGTTTATATGTTGCAATTCTGTGAGACTTGCCATTATAAAGCAGATATTGAGGTGTTGTAGAATTCCCCACAGCGAAATGTAGGTAAGGGAGGTAATCTGTTTTATTTACATTTTTAATATTGGCATCCACAAATACATATTATTATAATTATTTAGTAATTTATTTCATAGATATTAACTAAGTTATCTTTCTATCACACAGTAATAAATGTATGAAAAACTCCTAAAACTACAGGAGTGACTGCTAACATTTCCTGATTTTAAGGCTGATTTCAAAGTACACAGGAAAGGACAGAAATAAATATCATTAAATATTCAGGCAGACACTTTAAAAGATAAATCTCACTATGTGAAATACAGTGGCTAATATCTAATTTTATAAGTAAAACCTACACAAAATATTCTGTCAGGACTTTTATTTTGATCTGTTATTAAAAATAAACCTTTTTTTTGACCAATACATTTTGTAATTATACATAATAGTCTAAACATGCATATTCCCTTAGAATCGCTTAATCATTATTATCTGCAGAATTTTTATTTATTCTAAATCAATTTGATTTATTATTTTGCTGTACTAGGATTGAGAATAGGACCTCACACCAAGCAGCAAGCAGTTGAGCACTGGGCTATGAGTCTGATGACAAAAGGAAAATTTTATAGGAAGATGAAATAAAATTTCTAAAATATTTTCTCTTTTATACAGATTAGAAAACAAAAGTGAATGAGTTTACTTTTATTTGATGGTTTACTCTACTTTGTTATACTTTAGAAAATCTCCTCAAGAAAAGCGAAATGTTAGGAGTATTTGAGATAAGGATACCTCAACTTTCATTGAAATGTATTTTTATTGAAATATATTGTAATATATTAACATCACTCATATAGCATATTGATGATGCATTTACATACTGTAATTTTTTAGTCATTTGTGAGTTGGTTAGCACTTATAATATATCCTTCCTTTTTTTCTGTGGGAACAATTAAGCTTTACTATTTTAACCTTGATGAGTATAATACAATATTGCATACATTCATTATGTTGTATACTACCTCTTCACAGTTTTTCATCTATTAGGCAAAGGTTTTTATTGTTAGATTGCTTTCCCATTTCCCTATGCTTTTAGTATCTGATAGCTGCCATTATACTACCTCTTTTTTTAAAAGTTTCCCTGCTTGATATTCCTCATTTATGGATACAATAAAGTTTGCAATTTTGTCTGCTTACCTCACTTGCATATTGTCCTCAAACTATCTATGTATTATCACAAAAGGGTTCATTTCAATTTTTAAAATATTTCTACATGTATAGGTAGATGATTTATATATATATATGTATCATTACCATAATCATCATTTATAATCTGAGTCATTGTGTTTTTCCCATACCTTAGTTACTGTAAATCATCTCTAATAAACATAGAAGTAGGGGTGGGGGCAAAGTGATAGCACAGTGGGTAAGTCTTTTGCCTTCTTGGAGGCAACTTGGATTCGATCCCCAGCACCCGTATGGTCCATTGAGTACCACCAGGAGTAATTCCTGAGTATAGAGCCACGAGTAACGCCTGAACATTGCCAGGTGTGACTTATAAGGCCAAAAAAAAAGAAAAAACATAGAAGTATATATCTGGCTTTGAGGGTGTTTTAACTTTTTTTTTTTGCCTACATGTCTAGAAAGAAAATCAAATTACGAAAGTTAGTTGTATTATATTTGATCTTAATATTTTTACTACAAGTAACTAAACTATTGACATTCTTACATTATGTACAAGGGTTCATTTTTCTTTACATAATCAGAATAATTATTTCTTCTTGATTTCAGTTATTTTAAAATGTTTGAGATAATTATTTGGTTCTGATTTAATATACTTTATGACAAGTGATATTGGGAAATTTTTCCTGTGTTTGGTCATTTGCACAGGTTCCTTAAAATATCTATTCAGTTCCTTTTCCATTTTTAATGTTATTAGCTATTAGTATTGGACTAAATATATTCAATATTTTGGATAAAAAATTGTGAATAATTGGTTTTTAGGAACTAGGGTGATAGAAGAGCAGGTGGGGTGCTTTCCACCCACACTGCCGGCCATCCGAGGTCTGACTACTGGAACATTATTTGATCATCTGAGCCTGCCAGAAGTGATCCCTGACCAGAACCAGGAGTCAGCCCTAAGCACTATGACTGTGTCCCCAAATAAACAAATAGAGTTTTTCTTTTGTAATTTGTCAAAATAGGCTCTTTAGCCTATTTTGAACACAGCAAGGATTCAGGATAGAATACTAAAAAGATTTTAACTATTCCAAGCCTTCAGGTGAATCTAGAAATGAATAGCTGTTTCCGCAAAATATTGCCTTTCTGAGCAAACTGCATTTTAGACATCAGATAAGAAGACTAAATGATACCTAATTAAAGATGCCCACAGTACTAATAAGAAAACTGTATTTGTATATGTATACATATATATTCATATATATATACATATATATATATATATATGAAAAATGTAGGATAAAAATTCCATTTTAGAATGTTTGAATGTATAAGTCATTCTTGTTGCTACAGAAAATGAAGATCACAGCTTGGAATTTTGAACTAAAACTTTATTCATTAACATATTATGTAAACCATATTTTATATAAAACATAAAAGTATATGATATATATTGTTGCAGGTGTATGCGGTGCTCCGCTGTGTCAGCAGGTGGCAGACAGGAGACAGGCTTTTCTACAGCCAGTGCTCCGCCCTATGGGCCCTGGATGGTTGATGGTCTGACATAGAAAAGGACTGTAATTGCTTTACACGTAATACTTATTCTTCAATAAAAAACATTCTCTTTCTTAAGACAGTCAATTTTACTTTTATTTCACCAAATGAATTATCTGTATCATGGTATAGATTATTAGCAATTTTGTAATTTTAAATTATGACAATGGTAATTAGACATGTAAAAGTATGGCACCATTGGTCTGACTAAGCATTCACAACGCCCGCCTGTCCTTTGTCAACTATAAGATAAAAATGACTGCCCTCCGACATCCTGATGGATCTATCACATCTTCCAGAAAGGAAATGGAGAAAATTAACCATGACTTCTACTCAGATCTCGTTGATAGCCACATCTATCTACCCACATACCAAATTCCGCAGGATGGATATGTCATTCCAAATGTTGTCCCTTCTGAATGCAACATGCCATTTCGTCAGTTAAGAAGGGAACAGCATCAGGCCCAGACAAGATCAAACCTGAACACCTGTAGAATCTGCCATCAGTTCTATCAATACACTGGCTAAACTCTTCACATGCTACCTGACCGAATATAAGGTGCCCAACCAATGGAAAACTAACAGGACAGTTCTACTGTTCAAAAAGGGAGACATTCATGACATTGGCAACTATCGCCCCATCTGCCTGTTTTCCGTCATATATAAACTGTTCACTCCAGTCATCCTGAACAGGATTGGCAGAACATTAGATGAAGAACAACCATGTGAGCAGGCTGGCTTCCAAAAAGGATTCAGCACAATCGACCAAATGACTGCCCTCCGACATCATGATGGATCTATCACATCTTCCAGAAAGGAAATGGAGAAAATTTTCCATGACTTCTAATCAGATCTCGTTGATAGCCACATCCACCTGCCCACATACCAAATTCCACAGGATGGATATGTCATTCCCAACGTTCTCCCTTCTGAAATCTGACATGCCATCTCGTTGGTAAAGAAGGAAACAGCACCAGGCCCAGACAAAGTCAGACCCGAACACCTGAAGAATCTGCCATCGGTACTCATCAATACACTAGCTCGGCTCTTCACATGCTACCTGTTCGAATGCAAGGTGCCCTCCCAATGGAAAAGCAGCAGGACAGTTCTACTGTTCAAGAAGGGAGACATTCACAACATCGGCAACTATTGCCCCCATCTGCCTGTTGTCCGTCATCTACAAGCTCTTTACACTAGTCATCCTGAACAGGATTAGCAGAACACTAGATGAAGGACAACCATGCAAGCAAGCAGGCTTCCAGAAAGGATTCAGCACAATCGACCATATCCACACTGTAAACAAGCTCATTGAGGTTTGTAGGGAGTACAAGATGCCGCTCTGTCTCACGTTCATTGATTTACAGAAAGCCTTTGATTCTGTGGAGACTGAAGCAATCATCGAAGCCCTAGCCAAACAGGGTGTTCAAGCCCAATACATTAAGATCCTTCGTGAGCTGTATTATGGATTCACCACCAGGATCTCACCATTCTACAAAGAAGTGATCATTGATGTGAAAAGAGGGGTTCGACAGGGTGATACCATTTCACCAAAACTCTTCAGCGCCACCCTCGAGAACATCATACAACAATTAGAATGGGAAGGAATGGGAGTGAAGATAGATGGTCGGCAACTACACCACCTCCACTTCGCTGATGACATTGTTCTAATAACACCAAACATTAGCCAAGCGGCACAAGTGCTGGCTGACTTTGACCGAGAATGTGGAAAGATAGGTCTACAGCTGAATCTAAAGAAAACTATGTTCATGAAGAATGAACTAGTTCCAGAGGCCCATATTCACTCTCAATGGAACAAACATCTCTGAATGCAGTAGTTATGTGTACCTAGGTCGAGAAATCAACATGATGACGACCTAAAACCTGAGCTGCACCAGGAGGAAGAGAGAGGCATGGAATGCTTTCAAAGGCATCGAAGAAATAGCTAAAAGGACAAAGAACCTCCGGCTCCGGGCACATCTCTTTGACTCCACCGTTCTCCCTGCATTAACATACGCCTCCAGAGACCTGGGCCCTACGAAAGCAGGATGAGAATGCTATTCGGGTCTCCCAGAGAGGAATTGAAAGAGCTATGCTTGGAATATCACGCCTCACTCAAGTGAGAGAAGGATTCGGAGTTCTGACCTCCGTCACTATTCCAGAATCAGGGATGCTGTCTCGTTTGCCAAGGCATCGAAAATCAGATGGGCTGGACATGTAATGCGATTTGGAGACAACCACTGGACTAGAGCCATTACCGACTGGATCCCACGGGATGTCAAAAGATCACGTGGCCGCCCACCTACAAGATGGTCAGACTTCCTTGTAAAGACCCTGAAGGAATGGTTTGAGGCTCTTCATATTCCTGAATCAACCAGATGCCATTGGGCTACATTGGCACGTGATAGGGTCCAATGGAAATGTTACTGGCGCCCGCTCGAGCAAATCGATGAATAACGGGATTCAAGTGATCAAATAATATTGAAGGAAGTTCCTTCAATTCCCATTTTATGAGAGTTTTTTTTATTATGAATGGGTTAAATGCTTTATCTGCATCTATTGAAATTATCGTATGGTTTTTAGTTTTTCTTTTATTGATATGGTGTATTATGTTGATTGACCTGCAAATGTTCAACCATACTTGCATCTCCAGGACAAAACCTACTAGTGTATTATGGTGTATAATCTTTTTGATAAGTCTTTGGGTTCTGTTTGCTAGTATTTTGCTGAAGACCTTTTATCTGTGTGCATCAGGGATATTGGTCTGTAATTTTCTTTTTCTGTGATATCTGTCTGCTTTGGGTATCAGGGTGATTTGTGCCTTGTAAAAGCTGTTTGTGAGTGTTCCTGTTTCTTCAATTTCCTGTAAAATATTGAAAAGGACTGGTATTAGGTTCTCTATAAAGATTTGGAAGAATTCACTAGTAAATCTTCCTGGAACTTGGCTTTTGATTTTGGGAATACTTTTGATTGCCCTTTCAATTTCCTTTAGAGTGATGGCTTGATCAGGTATTCCAAGTCTTCTTAGTTCAGCCTTGGGAATTTGTAAGTATCCAGCAATCTTTGTCCCCTCAAATGATGGACAAAGGAATAAGACTACAGGCTTTTGAAAGTTTGAAACTCTTCTGTTAATCTCTCCTCACTCTTTTCACCTCACTCTCATGCCTCTCTCTCTCTCTCTCTCTCTCTGGAGGCTTTTCAGAACTTCTCCCCAGATTACCTCCTCTAACTTTTTATTGATGCCTGGCCAGGTCCAGAATCCTGTGCTCCTAACTTTTCTTAAACAGTTTTCTTAACTGTCAGATAAGGAGGTTATCCAACACCTCCCCGTTTTCTGTTTGCTGCTAGTAAAAGATTGAAAATATATATGGAGAGAAAATAAGACTGGAGGTAATCCATCACCCATACCAATCATTATTAGAAAGGAGATGGGAGGGGCCTTGCGACAGCACAGCAGGGGAGGGCATTTGTCTTGAAGGTGGCCAACCCAGGTTCAATCCCAGGCATCCCATATGATCTCCCGAGCACAGCCAGGAGTAATTCCTGAACAAAGAGCCAGGAGTAACCCATGAGTGTCACCGGGTGTGACCCAAAAAGCAAAATAATAAGATGGGAGGCATCACTATCCTCAATTTTAAACTTTATTACAAACGAGTAGTGATTAAAACAGCACATCATTGGTATAAATGCAGACCAAACAGACCAATGGAAAATAGTCGATCATCCTGTCACACAACCTCAAATACATGATCATTTAATTTTTGATAAGGGAGAAATAAATATGAAGTGGATCATGGAAAGCTTCTTATCAAGTGCTGCTGGGAAAACTGTGGAGCTACATATAACAAAATTAACTCAGACCTCAATTTAAATCCATTCATAAGAGTCAGATCAAAATGGATCAAAGACCTCAATATCAGACCTGAATCCATAAGGTCCATGGAAGAAAACAAATGCAAAATTCTCCACCGCATTGAGATTAAAGGCTCTTCAAAGATGAAACACCACAGACCAAACAAATTGAAGCAAAGATAAACACAGGAAAGTACATGAATCTTAGAAGCTCCTGCACTTCAAAAAGAAATGATGAACAAGATAAAAATAAAGCCCACAGATTGGGAAAGAAAATTTACCCAATACCCATCTGATAAGGGGTTAATTTACAAGATATATAAGGCACTGGTAGAACTTTTCAAGATTAAAACATTGAGCTCCATCCAAAAATGGAGAGAACAGAAACTTCCTCAAGAAAGAAACTCATATGGCTAAAGAACATATTAAAAATGTTCTTTTTCACTAATCATCAGGGAGATGCAAATCAAAACAACAACTAGATCACATCAGAGACTAGCACTCATCCAAATGAACAAGAACTACCTGTGCTCATGAGGATACTGAGAGAAAGGGACTCTCGTCCACTGCTGGTGGGAATGCAAACTGATATAGCCACTTTGGAAACAAATGGGCATTTCTCCAAAGACTAGAAATTGCACTCTTGTTTGACCCAACAATTCCTTTCTTAGAATATACCCTGGGTGTCCAAAAACACACAGTATAAACACCACCTTCAATTCTGCATTTATTGCAGTACTATTCACAATAGCCAACACCTGGAAAAAACCTGAGTACCTGAGAGTAGATAAAGAATCTATGGTATATATATACAATGCACTACTATGAAGCTCGTAGGACAAAATGAATTCATGAAATTTGCCTATAAAGAGATGTATATGTAGAATATCAACGTGATTGAAATGAGTCAGGAAAAGAGGAGTGACTGCATTCATCTATGGGTTTTAAAGAAAAAATTGCAGAGACTAATTTCTAGTGCTAGGGAAAACAGAGGCAAGGAAGATGTGTCAGTGTTTGGGTTTTACCACATGTATGTTGGGGCAGAGGATAGGTAAGGTAGAGAAGGAACCAGATTGACAATAATAGTTGGAAATAGTAACGCTAGACTAGAACTGAATATTGAAAGTAGGTGAAGGCATCTATATTGCAAGCCAGAATTCCCAAAAGGAGAGAGAGAGTGCCTGCCATAGAAGCAGGTTGTGGGGGCAGGTGGAGAAAATGGGATACATTGGTTTTGGGGAAAGTGTACTGTTGGAGGGATGAGTGTTGGAACACTGTATGACTGAAACTGTATCATGAACAGCTTATAATGGTGCATTGCATGGTGATTTAACAATAAATCTATTGAGAAACTATGCTAACATGATTTTATATTTCTTACCAAATTAGCAAGGAAGAGCATGATTGAGATTTAAGTATTATTCATAGACTCAAAAAATGAAATGTTATGTTTCCATGTTAAAGAAAAGTTATTTGTGTTAGTTTGGTGGTATACAATATCTGAGAATAGGTACTCAGACTATCTTAGTAAGTCTGCTCTGAAAAGGACTTCAAGGATGACATCCTGAATTTCTGATTTTAGTTAGATGCAAAGTTAAAATATGAGAAGGGATACACTTCTAAAGGAACCGGAAGAAACATTCAGACCTCTAGAAACAGACACTGCTACATACTTTTTCACCTTTCACTGATTCTTCCTAACATGTTCATTTCTCATTGCTGACAAAACCCATTTATTCTTTCCATGGAAGACTTTTATCCCATTCCTTCCCCTTACTTGGCCAAATGTACAACTAGCCTTTCCCTTAAACCACTCTATAACCAGCTATGTAACCCTATATGTATATAACTCTATAACCCTAGCAGTCTACTGTGTCTAAGTCATAGATCCATGTTTGCCTTTCATTACCTCTGTCTGCTGATACCAGTTATGAAATCAAAGGGAGTGTTGGAAATGCTATTTTCCCTTTCCTGTCCTATAGAGATGACCTTCTCCAAGAATCCATAATCTAAGCTGTCAGTCTCCAGCAAATGGAGCAAACAGAGAATATTTTTAAGACACCTCCAAAGTCCTCATAATGAAATTCCAGTAGGAGTACGCCAAGATATATGGAAAGTAACATAGAAGTCAACTAAACTCAAAAAACAAAAACATAACATAAAAGGCTATACTAAATTAGTAAATCCTTAGACAAGGATTTAATAATCTGTGGTGAGAGAAAAGAATCTTTATCCAAAAAAGTTCATATTTTAAAACATACTGAAGCTAATATTGAAGTTGTGTTGTTTAATCAATTTCAACTCTAAATTGTATAAATATTTGTGACTTTTGTCTACCTTAAAAAATTAAAATAGATGAAAATGGTGGCAGGCACACACAGCGAAACAGAGACACACACGAAGCTTTTTAGGGATTCAGGGAAAGAAGCTAAAGACTTCAATAAGCAGCACCCTAAGTGGATGTCCAGTGACTATATGGGAGACCTTGGACCTGCCCACGGCACCATGCTCATCCAAATAGGATGCCTGGGGAGGGACTTCACAGTGGTGGGCTCTCTTGTGGCCACAAGTTAATCTTCCTTTCCATGTTGCATTGAACCATCACTTTGGACTGTGTTGCTGGATCTCGCAATAGCAGACTACTTGAACAACACTGACAATGCAAAACACCCCTAAAGCACACAAAAACTGACATTTAAAGAGACCTATCAGGCAGTGATAGAGGAACAGTGCTCCAGAAGACCACCTCCAGACCAACACAGCATTGTCACTTGTCACTTGTCTTCCCGTTGCTCATCGATTTGCTCGAGCAGGCACCAGTAACATCTCCATACGTCATGCTGTGTGCTAGTGTAACCCAAGGGCATCTGCTAGCTCCAGGAACACGAAGAGCCTCAGACCATTCCTTCAGGTCATGGGAATGAGATCTATATTGTTACTGGTTTTTGGCATATCAAATACTACATAGGTAGCTTGCCAGGCTCTAATAACACAGAATTAAGGGGAATAACACATGTCCCCTTCTTGATGGATGGAAGTAGATAAACGTATTGAAGCATCAATTAGGAATACCCACATTCAAAATATTTCTGACAAAGAATTTAGAAAGGACATGGGAAGGATGTTTAATGAACTAAATGAAAAATGGAATGGATGTCTAGTAAAACACAGGAGTTCATAAATGAAGCAGTGGAATGGGCTGTCAATAATATATGGGAGGAAATGAAAGCAGAAATAAGAAAAGTATAAACAGCAATGTCATCAATAAAGACTCTGTAAATGAAGTGAAAAACACAATGAGTGCCCCAAACAGTAGAATGACAGTGCCAAAAGACAGAATCAGTGAGAATAAGCATGAGCTGCAGAAAGCACTAGGGAATACAACAGATTATAAAAAAAGACCAAAATTGCTGATCACTGGGCTAGAGAACATGAGGATGAATCCAAGAGGAACAACATAAGAATCATCAGAACCCAGAGGGACAGGGACAAAATCCCAAGGAAATTGGAATGGATAAAGACATCCTTGCTGAGAAGTTCCCAGAGTTAAAGGATGCAGGTACCCAGATCCAGGAAGCCCAAAGAATTCCAGCAAAAATAGACCCTAATATAAAGACACTAAGACATATCCAAGACAGGATGACTAATGATATAATGATATAGATAGAGACACAATTTATCAAGCGGCAAGATCAAAGAAGTAAATTGTAAACAAAGAAGCATCTATTCAACTTTCAGAAGACCTATCAGATAGACCTCAGAAGCTCAAAGGCAGTGGTGTGATATAGTGAAAAAACTCAATGAAATGAAAGCCTCACCAACCAGGATTGTTTTACCCAGCTAGACTTTCATTCAGATTTGAAGGACAGATACACAGCTTTGTGGGTAAACAACAGCTCAGGAACTTTACAGACTCAAAACCAATTTTGAAAGAAGGGCTACAGAAGCTACTCTAAGAAAAGACAAAACCCAAAACAACAAACTTAAACAGAAAGATAGCACAAAATCGTATTACAATGATATCCCTTAATGTCAATAATCTACCTGCACCAGTTAAGAGACACAGGTGGCCAAATGAATCTAAAAACTTTACTCCAACATTCTACTGCCTTCAAGAAATGCATTTGAACAATCAGAGCAAATACAGACTCAAAGGCAAATGCTGGAAAACAATCCTTCATGCAAACAACTCCTCCAATATGGCTGGGTTGGCCATATTAGTATCTGACAACATAGACTTCCAGGCTGAAAAAGGTTAGAAGAGACAGTGAAGGTCACTTCTTCATAATCAAGGGATATGTATTTCAGGAAGAAATAACACTACTAAATATTTAGGTAACTGAATGGCCTGCAAAATACCTAAAACAACTGCCAATAGACTTCAAAGATTACGTTAACAGCAACACAATTGTAGTTGGAGACTTCCAACACTGCTCTATCAACCCTTGATAGACCAACAAACTAAAGATCACCAAGAAAATACTGGTTCTAAAGGAAGAAATTGAAGAAAGAAGACTAATATACAGGACTTTCCATCCCCCCCAAATAATCTGACTTCACAGGTTAAGATCTTAGAAAGCAACCAGCAAAGGAGACCAACCCAAGAAGAAAGAAGGAAATAATAAAACTTAGAGCAGAAATTAATGAGCTGGAAGCCAATAAAACAATCCAAAAGATCAATGAAAGAGAGAACACAAATAAATACAATCAGATGTGCAAAGGGGGCATCACAACAGAAACCACAGAAAGTCAAAATATCATCGGAGATTATTTTCAGGTCTGTATGCCAGAAAACAAGAGAACCTAGAAGAAATGGAAAACTTCCTCAATTCTTATATACTCCCACGACTGGAAAAAGTGGATTTGGAATACTTGAACAGGACTATCACCACTGAGGAAAATTGAAATGGTAATCAAAAGTCTGCACAAGCACAAAAACCCAGGCTAAGCTGGATTCATAAGTGAATTCATCCAAACCTTTAAAGAGGAGCTACTGTTGGTCCTTTTCAAGGTCTTACAGGATGTAGAGGAAACAGGGTGATATGTTCTTATACTAAGCATATATCACCCTGATACCCAAAGCAAACAGAGACATAACAAAAAAAATAAAATTACAGACAAATCTTCCTGATGAACACAGACGCTAGATATTCAACAAAATACTATGAAAAGAATCCAAAGATTCATCAAAAGATTATACATCATGATCAAGTAGGATTCATCACTGGAATGCAATGATGGTTCAACATTCTCAAGCCAATCAACATGATACACCTTATCAATAAAAGAAAATGTAAACACCCTATGATCATTTCAATAGAAGAAGAGAAAGCATTTGACAATATCCAACACACATTCATGATAAAACTTTCATAAAGTGGGAATTTAAGGAACTTTTCTAAATATAGTCAAAGTCATCTACCACAAGCCCACAGTTAGCATCATTCTCAATGGTGAAAACCAGAAAGTCTTCCCCCTAAGGTCAAGGACAAGACAAGGTTACTTACTCTTACAAATTATATATAATATAGTCCCGGAAGCACTTGCCATAGAAATCATAGAAGAAAAGGACATTAAGGGCATCCAGATAGGAAAGGGAGAAATCAAGCCATCACTATTTGCAGATGACATGCTATTATACCTAGAGAACCCTAAACACTACACCAAAAAAGCTCCTAGAAACAATAGATTCCTATAGTAGAGTGGTAGGGTATAAAATTAATTCCCAAATGTCAATGGTTATCCTATCATCAAACAACAAAAGAGAAAAAGGGATATTAATAAAAACTATTCCATTCACAATTGTGCCACAGAATATCAAATACCCAGGTCTCAGTTTAACTAGGAAGTAAAGGACCTGTACAAATAAAACTAAAAACACTGCTTCAAGAAATAAAAGAGGTCATGAGAAAATGGATACACATTCCCTGCTCATGGATTGGAAAAATTAACATTGTCAAAATGGTAATACTCCCTAGAGCTTTATACAGATTCAGTGTGGTCCCTATAAGGACACCCATGACATTCTTCAAAGAAATTGACCAAACACTCCTGAAATTTGTAAGTAATAATTAACCCCCACTGTCAGGAGTCACTGGGGTCTCCAACAATATTTGGAAACAAGTTCCCCTCTACTTCTGAGGTTAGCAGGGAATGTATGAAAACTCACAAATCCAGAGCGGTCCAAAAGACTTTTACTAATTCAATAATAAAACCAGCTCTGCCACTACAATCCAAAATAATGGAATCCCCTAGACCTCTATCTCTCGTTCAGAACTTAGAAAATGCTCTTGGGCCCATGTCTTCCACCAAAGTGCATGAGTTGCCGCAATCAGTCCTCTTATATATCCAAAAGTAATCCTATCTTCAGAGAGGATAGTGTCAACAAATTAGTTTCTAGGTGTAGAAGTAAGGAGTTATCACCCTTGGTGGTACCACACTTGTTTCAGGTCTAAACAAATAGTTATACAAGAGACTAGTCCCTGTCTTGAGATTATCTCTTATGTCAAAATACTGGAGGGGAGAGACAACTGGTAAAAAGAAATACATCTAAATGCATGTATATTCATGGGTAGAAACACATAATAATTTCATGGGCTTCATTTAATCTAGATGATACCCGCAAGGACAGTGTATTTTCTGTTCAGCACCAAGATGATTCTATTGTCTTGTCCTCTGTTTACTGAAAGTGTCATCCTAGTCTGCATGAGGGCAAAGAAGCATGATCCTTCCTTTAATCAAAAATGATATTCTCAACATAGCCAGGGTAGTAGTCTCCTGGTAAATCCTAGTGTCCCAAACTGAGACCAGTGGTATTAAGAGGAATTGTGCCCAGACTAGATAACATAGGAATCTTAGTAAGATTATAGTAATATTTCAGTAATTACTCATTCAGAATCAAAATGACTCTTGTAATTGCCACACCCTCCATCAGTGTTTATTCAGAAGAGAGATCTCATTAGCAAGAACCTTGGCTTAAGAACATGTAAATAGTTGAAAATCTAAAGTGGATTAAACAGCAAAGCTCCCAAGCTAGCTAGGCCTTATCATCCAACACCCCACAAATAGCTAAAGCAATCCTTGGAAAAGGGGATAGGAGTTATCAGTTTCCCCAACTTCAAATTTTACTACAAAGCAGTAGTAATTAAAATGGCATGGTACTGGAATAGAGACAGACCTAGTAGACCTATGGTATAGAACATTATCCTGACACACATTATAAAATATATGATCACTTAATCTTCGATAAAGGAGCAAAAAAAAAAAAACCAAAACTGGACAGCTACATGTAACTACAGCAACCAGACTCAAAAGGTATCTGTTTAGGAGAAAGGCTGGAGAGTGGGATGGAACCAGGGCACATTGGTGGAGTGTAGTTGACACTGGCAATAAGATTGCTGTTGGAATATTGTATGGAATGTCATACTCTTTGACTTAATAAAAATAAGATTTAAAAATAAAGAAAATTATTTGTTTTTAATGACACCCATGTTTAAATTGCTTTCTAATTCTTAAAAAATTTTATTATATCACTGTGAAATAGAGAATTACAAAGATGTTTATGATTGGCGTTTAGTCAAACAAATTACTTTCATGAGGATCTGCCTTCTGGAACTGTGAGTTCCCATGAATGGTCTTGGTGGACATGATGAACTCAGATAGTCTCTCACCCTGTTCGTTCCATTCTAGGCCATGGGTCCAGATGTGGAGTTCTTCAGCCGATCTTCTTGGTCCTATCTTGGCATTAAAATCACCGACTATGATCTTGTAGAAGGTGTGATCTTTTTATAGAACTCCAATTCCATGTAGAATTTCTCAATTTCATCTTCTTTGTATGTGGATTTGGTGCATAGACAATGAAGATAGAAATTGCTGGCAGTGGGCCACATCTCTTCAAGTGTAATTCGTCCTATTCGGTTTGTTAGGCATTCAAATGAATCAATGTTGGCGGCCATGTTTGTGTTGACAAGGACACCAACGCCACTGATGCCTCTTTCGTCACATGTTCCAAGAAACAATTCTTTTCGGTGTCAAATACAGCATGATGAACCTGACGCCTCCTCGTCTCAGTCAGACCAATTATGTCATACTTGATCTTTTGCGCTTGCACAATCAGATCCTCAATATATGCTTCCAAGGCCAGCGTACGTGCACTGAAAGTACAGACAGTCATTTTAGTCCTTCGTTTTGGTAGCCTAGGATGGCCGTGAAATTTTATCAGGTACTGCTTGTTTGCCTTTCTTTCTGCTGCCGTATTAAGGGCTCTTTTCGGGTCAGGAAAATAAACATTTCTGTTACTGGATTTGGCATATCGAACATGCATTGGACAGCTTGCCAGGCTCTGCCATGTGGGCGCTATATTCTCATTATTTTGTGGGGGCTCTCTCAGAGAGGTGGGTAGAATATTTATGGTAATTTGGAGGTAAATTGCTCGGCCGTGCAGCGGCCCAGCCCAATGGGGAAAGCTGGTTTCTGCTCTGCCGGGTGTACCTGTGTCTTAGGCTCAAGCATTCCTGGGCTTGAAATACTCTCCTCTGAAGGGCGGGTCTCTGCAGGGTGGGTCCTTGTAGGCTGGGTTTCTGACAAGCTGGGCTGGAGACTGGATTAATCTGCTGGGTGGAGATCTTATCAGCTGTGGAGTGTGGATTGTGAAGATTGCTGCCAGCAAGGTGTGGGGGTTTCTCTGGGGTCCTCTGAGGCTCCTAATAAATCACTTAGTAATTATTAACTATAGGATTAACTATTAACTATAGGATTTTATTTATTCTAATTCAATTTCATTTATTTTTTTTGCTGTACTAAGATTGAGACTAGGCCCTCACACTGCAGAGCAAGCACTAGAGCACTGGGCTCTGAGTCTGATCCCCAAAAGGAAAATTTTAAAGGAAGATAAAATAAATTTTAAAAAGATTTTCTCTTTTTCCTTCTAATCAGAAATAAAGTGAAAATATTACTTTCATTTGATGGATGGTTTTAGTTTACTTTGATATACTGAGAAATCTTCTCGGGTAATAGAAAAATATTAGCAGTATTTGAGATAAAGGATACCTAAACTTCCATTGAAATATATTTTATTGAAATATATTGTAATGTATTCAACATCATACATATGGAAAATTAATGATACACTTACAAATTGTAATTTTATAGTCATTTGTGTGTTGATTATCACTCACAATATATCCTTTCTTTTTCCTGTGGAACAATTAAGCTTTAGTATTAGTAAGCTTGATGAGTATAATACAATAGTGCCTACATTCATTATGTTGTGTATTAGCTCTCCAGAGTTCTTCAGCTATTAAATGCAAGTTTTCATTATTAAAATACATCCCCACTTCCCCCATGCTTACAGTGTCTGATAGTGGCCATTTATTCTATCTCTGATTTTTTAAAAGTTTCCCTGCTTGATATTCCTCATATAGGTGATACAATAAAGTATTTGTCGTTTTGTCTGCTTATCTCACTTGCAAAAAGTTCTTAAGCTACTTGCATGTTATCACAAAAGGGATCATTTCATTTACTTATATTGTTATATACATGTAAAGGTAGATGATTTATATATATACATATATACATATATATATATATATATTTGCCATTACCATAGCCATCATTCTTAAACTGAGTGATTGTGTTTTCCCATACCTTAGCTATTGTAAAAGTAACTCCAGCAAACATAGAATTACATATATTTGGTTTTGATAATGTTTCACGTATTTTACGTGCATACCCAGAAAAGAAAACATATATCATAGGTTAGTTCTATTTCAATTATTTTGGATTCTATTTTTTTTCCTGTAGTAACTAAACCCAGGTTCCCTTGGGCTCTACTTACATGAGACAGGTCATATGAAGATGTTACTGGTGCCCGCTTGAGCAAATCGAAGATAAATGGGAAGATAGACATAGACAAAATAAACCTATTTATGTCTGACATGGAGCACAAGGATTCATTTATTTTTATACATTGAACAAAAGGTTTTCCTTCTAGACTATAGTCATTTTGAGATTTTTTTTTCTCAGTACAATTGTCACAAAACGTGCAAAATTCTACTTCCCGCAACTGGGAGAAAAGGCTGCAAAGTTTAAGAAGAGAACTCCCCAGAACGACCACCAACTGGGAACTCTTTAGCACCATTGCGGCAACATGGGAAGATACCATCATTGATGACATCAATGAAGAATACAACAGACTGGTTCAGCACCTCCATGATTGTGCGAAGAATGCCGAGAGAGAGAAAAACACAAAAGGACGCTTGTCTTCAGAAACTCTTGAGCTCATTCGCCCAAGCGTGGCAAGGCGCGAGCCTCAGGAGACCAAATGCTAACGTCCAAGCTTGCTAAACAGTGCAGAGAAGCGATAAAAGCAGACCTCAAAGACAGAAGAGCAGAAATACTGGAAGATGCAGCAGAAGCCGGGAAAAGTATTCGCACTGCCCGCCTGTCCTTCGCCAACTATAAGACCAAGATGACTGCCCTCCGACGCCCTGATGGATCTATCACATCTTCCAGAAAGGCAATGGAGATTATCCAGGACTTCTACTCAAATCTCTTTGATAGCCACATCCACCTGCCCACATACCAAATTCCACAGGATGGATACGTCATTCCCAACGTTCTCCCTTCTGAAATAAGACATGCCATCTCATCGGTAAAGAAGGGAACAGCACCAGGCCCAGACAAAGTCAGACCCGAACATCTGAAGAATCTGCCGTCGGTGCTCATCAATACACTAGCTCGGCTCTTCACACGCTACCTGTCCGAATGCAAGGTGCCCTCCCAATGGAAAACCAGCAGGACAGTTCTACTGTTCAAGAAGGGAGACATTCATGACATCGGCAACTATCGCCCCATCTGCCTGTTGTCTGTCATCTACAAGCTGTTTACACGAAGTTATCCTGAACAGGATTAGCAGAACACTAGATGAAGGACAACCATGCGAGCAAGCAGGTTTCCGGAAAGGATTCAGCACAATCGACCATATCCACACAGTAACCAAGCTCATTGAGGTTTGTAGGGAGTACAAGATGCCGCTCTGTCTCACGTTCATTGATTTACAGAAAGCCTTTGATTCTGTAGAAACTGAAGCAGTCATCGAAGCCCTAGTCAAACAGGGTGTTCAAACCCAATACATCAAGATCCTTCGTGAGCTGTATTACGGATTCACCACCAGGATCTCACCATTCTACAAAGAAGTGATCATTGATGTCAAAAGAGGGGTTCGACAGGGTGATACCATCTCACCAAAAACTCTTCAGTGCCACCCTCGAGAACATCATGAGACAATTAGAATGGGAAGGAATGGGAGTGAAGATAGATGGTCGGCAACTACACCACCTCCGCTCGCTGATGACATTGTTCTGATAACACCAAACATTAGCCAAGCGGCACAAATGCTGGCTGACTTTGACCGAGAATGTGGAAAGGTAGGTCTACAGCTGAATCTGAAGAAAAATCTATGTTCATGAGAAATGAACTAGTTCCAGAGGCCCCATTCTCTCTCAATGGAACAAACATCTCTGAATGCAGCAGTTATGTGTACCTAGGTCGAGAAGTCAACATGATGAATGACCTAAAACCTGAGCTGCGCAGGGAGGAAGAGAGAGGCATGGAATGCCTTCAAAGGCATCGAAGAAATAGCTAAAAGGACAAAGAACCTTCGGCTCCGGGCACATCTCTTCGACTCCACCGTTCTCCCTGCATTAACATACGCCTCAGAGACCTGGGCCCTACGAAAGCAGGATGAGAATGCTATTCGGGTCTCCCAGAGAGGCATCGAAAGAGCTATGCTTGGAATATCACGTCTCACTCAAGTGAGAGAAGGAATCCGGAGTTCTGACCTCCGTCACTATTCCAGAATCAGGGACGCTGTCTCGTTTGCCAAGGCATCGAAAATCAGATGGGCTGGACATGTAATGCGATTTGGAGACAACTGCTGGACTAGAGCCGTTACCGACTGGATCCCACGGGATGTCAAAAGATCACGTGGCTGCCCACCTACAAGATGGTCAGACTTCCTTGTTAAGACCCTGAAGTGAATGGTTTGAGGCTCTTCATATTCCTGAATCAACCAGATGCCATTGGGCTACATTGGCACGTGATAGGGTCCAATGGAAATGTTACTGGCGCCCGCTCGAGCAAATCGATGAGTAACGGGATTCAAGTGATCAAGTGATCAAGTGACAATTGTCACAAATATTTATTGTTCAGCACCAGTCCCACCACCAGTGCTCCCCTTCTGTCACCAAATGCTACTGTCCACCACCCATTCCCACACCAGCTCTAATAGCTGGCTGAAACAACATTGATCATTGCAACATATATATGGGAAGGGTTCTGGCCTAGACCTGAGGCTCCAACTGGGTGATTTTGTTGACATGTCATGCGGCTGCTTCACAGCGCAGCACAGGAAGAAGCTATAGTAGTTGTGTCTCTGGTCATTCTTTCCAGAGTTACTATCAGTCCTGGTTCATGGAAGGTTGTGAATGGAATCTGTGCAGCTCATAGTCATGCCCACTGGGTCATTGGAATTGGGGGGGATGAGAGGAGGGGCCTTAATCCCCTGCTCCAAGCCCAGTTGACACATGCCCACTGCAACCCGATTGTTTGCTGGTCCTAGAAGCAGTGATGAAATTGGCCAGGGAAGGAATCAGTTTCCTCCTTTCTTTGCTTCCTGGGCAGCTCTCCGCAGGCAGGAGCTGTAGCAGTGTTGTGTCTTGTCATTCTCTCGGCGTTATTGATCAGTCATGGTACCTGGTTGGTTGCAGATGACGTCTGCAAGGCTATAGTCAACACCTACTGCTCATTGGAGGTGGGGGATGAAAAGAGGGGCCTCAATCCCTGCTCCCAGCCCACCTGGCATGCCCACAGCAACTCACATGTTTGCTGGCCCTAGAAGTGATAGTGATACCTGGCCAGGGACGGAGCCAGCTTCCCTGTCTCTTTGCTTCCTGGGCAGCTCTATGCAGTCAGAATATGTAGCAACTGTGCATCTGGTCATTTTCCCGGGTTACTGGTCAGCCTTGGTACTTGGTTGCTTGTAGATGATGTCTGCAAGGCTTGTGGTCATGCCCACTGGGTCATTGGAGGTGGGAGATGAAGGGGTGCCCATTCCCACTCCCGGCTGGTGGATCAACAGCAACCCGCGTGTTTGCTGGTCTTAGAAGCCATGGTGAAACTGGCCAGGAAAGGAACCAGTTTCTCCCTCTCTTTGCTTCCTGGGCAGTTCTCTGCAGACAGGAGCTGTAGCAGAAGTGTGTTTGGTCATTCTCCTGGGTTACTGATCAGTCCTGGTAAGTTGGTTATAAATGACATCTGTGAAACTCAAAGTCATGCCCACTGTGGGGGATGAGGGGATGATTCACATTTCTATATGGTCTTTTGGGCCCATACAGAAAGGCAGGCCCTGAATGCTTAAAGACGTTATCTGGCTTTGTCTAGAAGGCCCAGTCCACGATGACCTGGACTGGGAGGTCCTTGGAGGGCTTCTGCCAATAAAAAGAAGCAAGTAGTTTGGGTCTGACTCCTGACTGGTGCACATGGTTCCCAATCCAGCAGCCATCTTGGCTGGGAATCCTGAATTAAGCATGTGATCTGGGTTCAGCTAGGAATGGAAAGTTTGGGGTTTTCCTAACCTTGGATTATAATATAAAACTTGTGTGAGTTTTTGGGAAACGTTGCTGGATTTGTGTGTCTTCATCCATCAGCCGGCTCCTCGTCCCTTGGGGTTTTACCAAGCAAAGTATCCTATTCCCCAATTGTTGGGGAATGCAGTACTCTACCCAACACAGCTGTTACTGACAATATTTATATGCACAGAAGTGTTCTTTCTGGCTTGATTTAGTCTTTTCAGGCTCTCCTCCATTTTCTTCACAGAGTTCAGAATGTCTGATACAGTTTCATAGTACTTATGTGTGCTCTCAGAGAGGGCACTTTCCAACCATTGCTGGATGATACCCCACTTGAGTTTATTCTTGTGCTCTGTCTGAAGCTGGTAAAATGGCTTCAGAGCATTGTCCACGTAAGAGGAAGCTGTAGTTGGCACTTCCTTATTGGTTCTTCGGTAAAGCCGGGGAACTTCCAGAGCACTTTTTAGATAACTGAAGCAAGAGTCACTTAAACCTTGGATGATCTTTGTACTCAGAGAAGGGATACAGGCTGACAAAGATATATTGGAGTCCTCTATAGCTCCTGAGAGAGAAGAAAGATTCTTGAAGCCAATCATTTCAAATTTTTTTTTTTGCTTTTTGGGTCACACCCGGCGATGCTCAGGGGTTACTCCTGGTTCTGCACTCAGGAATGACTCCTGGCGGTGCTCAGGGGACCATATGGGATGCCGGAGATCGAACCCGGGCCAGCACAGGCTGACTGCGTGCAAGGCAAATGCCCTATCCGCTGGGCTATCACTCTGGGCCCAATCATTTCAATTTTTGGCTTGATTATTTCCAAGAGTTCTGGAAGCTGCTCTTGAAGTCTACCCAGGTCTGCAACCACATAAACAAGCTTAGTGCTAGAAATGGAAACCACAGGCTTCATTTCAGAAGGGCCATTCTCCTGGTCTTCACTATTTCCTTGGGTAATGAAAGGGTCTTTATTACCAGTTACCAAAGACTTTTTAACATCCTTGGCATTTCCATTAGAGACAGGCCTGAGTAAAAGCTCATTGACAAACACAGAGTACCGAGCCAAAATTTGCAGTGTGAGTCTCCAGAGATGATGTGCGAGCAATGGTAAGAACAGCTCATCTGACCAACACCTCTGGAGGCTGTTCCATGTTCTATGAGAAGCCAAAAGGCAAAAGGAACTTCCAGCTGGAGCGTCCTCTAACACATCTGTAAATGCTGCTTCTAAGGATGCTATTTCTCTGAATCTTATTTGAAAATAAACAGGCAAGTTCCATTTATTATTGAAGCTTTGATAGGCAGGATGTACTCTTAATCTTTTTACACTGGTCTGTGATCCACATTGCTGTTCAAATACTCTTACAAAATTCATACTTATGGTGTATTTCTCATGAAAAACATCAGGATTCCCAGGATTAAAAAGTAAAGGCAAATTCTCTTCTAATCCTCGTACTATTTCTGGCCAGACAGAATTCACCCAAAAAATCATTCCCAGGAACAGTATTGCCTTTTTCACTTGAGACAGCACCTCCTGTGACTTCTTGAAGAAGGTGGCAATGGTGAGGAATAAACTCCAGAAGTTTATCATACATGAGCTGAAGGCCGTTTGGGTAAGGCTCAACAAACTGATCTCCAATCACCTCATCTATGTATGGTTTCACAAATAAAGCATAATGCTTTATTTGGAGGTGACTACAAGAGTATGCCTCCCGCACGGCAAGTCTGGCAAGCTGCTCGTGTTGTATTTGATATGCCAAATACCAGAAACAATTATATTAGGTCATTCCCATGACCTAATATAATGGTTTGAGGCTCTTTATGTTCGTGTAGCAAGCCGATGCCCTTGGCTCTACTGGCATGAGACAGGACATATGGAGATATTACTGCTGCCCGCTCTAGCAAGTAGATGATATACGGGAAGATTGTGATCGTAATCGTGATTTATATGCACACAATTTCTTTTTAATTATTAATTACTTCCACCTATCGTCTGGCCGTCCTTAGTAAACTCTCCCACTTTTTAATCAGTCTGATAATTTTTTATTGGATCTTTAAAAATACTTTGGAGGGTGGAATTGTTTCACTCAGAAAATGATCTTTCTTTTGACTGTGATGGAATGGATGGTGTTTCCATTGTTAGTGGCCAGAATGGATGGTCTTTTCATTGTTCACTGTTTGAAGTCAGCTCTTAGTCTTAATTGTTGACTTGTTGAAATTAACTTACTTTTTCAATGTCTGCAGACTTTTAAAAAATTTTTTTTATTATGCCACCGTGAGACATACAATTACAAAAGTGTTCATAATTGGTTCTTGGAAATACAGTATTCCAGCACCCATCCCTCCACCAGTGCCCAATGTCCACCACCAATGTACCCCACCCCCCCCACCAATCCCCAGGCTGCCTCAATAGCAGGTACACCAGTTTCCTCTTTTTCTCTCTCTGCCTCTGTCTCTGCATCTCTCTACATCTTCTTTTTACACATTGTGGCTAGCCCTGCAGATATTTAGTTTATCACTTAAGTCTCTTTGTGTATATTCAATGGTGAGGTTTTTTTTTAAACATTTTATTATACCACCGTGAGATATACAATTACAACGTTTTTCACGTTTGGAGGTTTCAGTCACACAGTGTTCCAGCACCCCGCCCTCCACCAGTGCCCATCTCCCACCACCAATGTCCCCAATTCCCTCTCCCTCCCACGGCCTGCCTAAATAGCAGGTTCTTTATCTCTCTCTCTCTCTCCTTCTCTCTCTCTTCTTTCTCCTACACATTGTGGGTTGCACTGCATACACTTAGAAGCCATCATTTGCATTTTTTGCCTTTATTTAATGCTCAGTTCTATGTTGATATCAGACCTTTGGATATTTATTCACACATGTTCCCTTCTCTATCTTACCTAACCTCTGACTCCCACATGCTTGTGGTAATTTCCACTTTTGGTAAGACCACCTGGTATATTTATGTCATGCAAATAAATGCAGTCATTCTATGTCTCTCTCTTTCCTTCTGACTAATTTCACTCAACATGATTCTTTCCATGTCCATCCATTTATAGGCAAATTTCATAACTTCATTTTTCCTAACAGCTGCATAGTATTCCATTGTGTAGATGTACCACAGTTTCTTTATCCAGTCATCAGTTCTCGGGCATACTGGTTGTTTCCAGGTTCTGGCTATTGTAAATAGTGCTGCTATGAAAATAAAAAGTGTGGATTGTGTTTGTGTTTCCACTGTGTGTTTTTGGCTTCCCAGGGTATATTCCCAGGAGTGGTATAGCTGGGTCAAAGGGAGGTCAATTTCTAGTCTTTGGAGGAATGTCCATATTGTTTTCCAGAAAGGTTGCACAAGTAGACATTCCCACCAACAATGTATGAGAGTCCCTTTTCCCTGCATCCACACCAGCACTTGTTGCTTTTACCCTTTTGGATATGGGCCAGTCTCTGTGGTGTGAGGTGATATCTCATTTTTGTTTTGATTTGTATCTCTCTGATGATTAGTGATGATGAGCAGTTTTTCATATGCCTTTTGGCCATTCGAATTTCTTCCTTTTAAAAGTTTCTGTTCATCTCCTCTCTCCCCATTTTCTAATGGGGTTGGCTGTTTTTTTCTTATATAGCTGTACCAGTGCCTGATATATCCTGGATATTAACCCCTTATCAGATGGGTATTGGGTGAATATTCTTTCCCATTCTGTGGACTGTCTTTCTATCTTGATCACTGTTTCTTTTGAGGTGCAGAAGCTCTTAAGTTTCATGTAGTCGCATATGTTTATATTTTCTTCTAGTTGCTTTGTTAATGGTGTTTCACCTTTGAAGATGTCTTTAGCTTCAATGTCGTGGAGGGTTTTTCCTATATTTTCTTCAACGTACTTTATGGATTCAGGTCTGATATTGAGATCTTTCATCCATTTTGATCTGATTTTTGTGCAAGGTGTTAGACACAGGTCCAAATTCATTTTTTACATGTAGCTATCCAGTTTTCCCAGCACCACTTGTTGAAGAGGCTTTCCTTATTCCAGTTTGGACTCTTTGCACCTTTATCAAAGATTAAGTGATCAGGTCTTTGAGGGTGGGTGTCAGGATACTCAACTGTATTCCATAGGTCCACAGTCTGTTTTTATTCCAGTATCATGCTGTTTTAATTACTGCTGCTTTGTAGTACAGTTTGAGTTTGGGAAAGGTGATGCCTCCCATCTTCTTCTTCCCAAGGATTACTTTAGCTATCCGTGGGGGTTTGTTATTCCATACGAATTTCAGGATGTTTGGTCAATTTCTTTAAATGTCATGGGAATCCTTATAGGAACCGCATTGAATCTGTACAAAGCTCTAGGGAGTATTACCATCTTGACAATGTTAATTCTCCCCATCCATGAGCAGGGAATGTGTTTCCATTTCCTCGTGTCCTCTTTTATTTCTTGAAGCAGTGCCTTGTAGTTCTCTTTGTATGGGTCCTTTACACACTTGGTTAAGCTGATTACTAGGTATTTGATTTTCTGTGGCACAATTGTGAAAGGAATCGATTTCTTAATATCCCTTTCTTTTCTTTTGTTATTTGTGTATAGGAAAGCCACCGACTTTTTGGGTATTGATTTTGTACCCTGCCACTCTAGTATACATATCTATTGTTTTAAGAGTTTTTGGGTTGAGAGTTTAGGAGTTCTCTAAGTATAATATCACGTCATCTGCAAATAATGATAGCTTGATTTCTTCCTTGCCTATCTGGGTGCCCTTAATGTCCTTTTCTTCTCTGATTTCTATGGTAGTACTTCCAGTACTACATTGAATAAAAAGAGGTGAGAGAGGGCAACATTGTTGTGTTCCTGATCTTAAGGGGAAGGCTTTCAATTTTTCCCTATTGAGAATGATACTCGCTGTGGGCTTTTGGTAGATGAATTTGACTATCTTGAGGAAGCTTCCTTCAATTCCCATTTTCTGGAGGGTTTTAATCTTGAATGGGTGCTGGATCTTGTCAAATGCTTTTTCTGCATCTATCTATAGGACCATATCGCTTTTATTTTTTCTCTTATTGATATGATGTATTATGTTGATTGATTTGCGAATGTTGAACCATCCCTGCATTCCCGGGATGAATCCTACTTGATCATGATGTATGATCTTTTTGATGATTCTTTGGATTCATTTGCTAGTATTTTGTTGAAGATCTTAGCATCTGTGTTCATTAAGGAGATTGGTCTGTAATTTTCCTTCTTTGTGTTGTCTCTCCCTGCTTTGGGTATCAGGGTGATATGTGCCTTGTAAAAGCTTTTTGGGAGTGTTTCTGTTTCTCTATTTCCTGGAAGAGCTTGAACAGGACTGGCAGTAGGTCCTCCTTAAAGGTTTGGTAGAATTCGCCAGTGAACCCATCTGGACCTGGGCTTTTGTGTTTGGGCAGACTTTAAATTAATTACTCTTTCAATTTCCTCGATGGTGATAGGCCTATTCAGGTATTGGAGGTCTTCTTGTTTCAATCGTGGGAGGTTATAGGACTTCAGGAATTTATCCATTTCTTCTAGATTCTCATGTTTTGTGGCATACAGGTTCTCAAAGTAACCTCTGATGATCTTTTGGATTTCTGTTTTTTCTGTTGTGATGTCACCATTTTCTTTTCTGATTCTGTTTATTTGGGTTCTCTCTTTCCCTGTCCTTACAAGTCTCACCAGTGGCTTGTCGATCTTGTTTAATTTTTCAAAGAACCAGCTCTTGGTTTCATTAATCTTTTGGATTGTTTTTTTTTGGTTTCCAGCTCGTTGATTTCCTCCCTAAGTTTTATTATTTCCTTCCCTTCTGCCTGGGTTGGGCTTCTTTTGTTGGTCTTTTTCTAATATTTTCAGCTGTGAGGTCAGGTTATTTATGTGGGCCCTTTCTTCTTTCCTGATGAATGCTTGCAGAGCTATGGACTTTCCTCTTAACACAGCTTTTGCTGTATCCCACAAGTTCTGATAGTTGGTATCTTCATTGTCATTTGTTTCTAGGTAAACTTTGGATTTCCTGTTTGATTTCTTCTATGACCCATTTGTTGTTCAGCAGTGAGCTGTTCAGTTTCCAGGTGTTTGGTTTGGCTCCCTGCTTCTGTGTATGGTTAATCACTATTTTCAGTGCATCGTGATCTGAAAAGATAGTCGACACAATTTCAATCTTTTTTTATTTTGTTGCGGTATGCTTTATGGCTCAGTATATGGTCTATCTTGGACTATGTTCCACGTGCACTGGAAAAAATGTGTATTCAGCTTTTTTTGGGAGAAAAGCACTGTATATATTAACCAGCTCTCTTTCTTCCATTTCTTCCTTCAGGTCCAGTATTTCCCTGGTGAGTTTCAGCCTCTTCGATCTATCCATAGTCGATAAGGCAGTGTTGAAGTCTCCGACTATTATTGTGCTACTATTAATGTTTTCTTTGAGGTCTATTAATATTCCTTTTAAGTATTTTGCTGGCCCCTCGTTTGGCGCATATATGTTTAGCAGTGTGATTTCTTCCTGGTATACATACCCCTTAATTATTAAGAAATGGCCTTCATTGTCTCTTTTGACCTTTTTCAGCCTGAAATCTATATTGTCAGATACGAGTAGGGCCACACCTGCCTTTTTGGAGGGGTTGTTTGCGTGGAGAATGGTCTTCCAGCCTTTGACTTTGAGTCTGTGTTTGCTCAGGTTATTCAGATGTGTTTCTTGTAGGCAGCAGAATCTTGGATTCAGTTTTTTAATCCATTTTGCCACCCTGTGTCTCTTAATTGGTGCATTTAGACCGTTGACGTTGAGAGAGATTATTGTCATTGGATTTTGTGCCATCTTTCTGTTTAAACTTGTGGTTTTGGGTTGTCTTATTTTACAATATACCCTTCAATCCTTCTTTTTAGAGTTGGTTTTGAGTCTATGAATTTCCTGAATTGTTTATCCATGAAGTTGTCTAACTTTCCTTCGCATCTGAAAGTAAGTCTAGCTGGGTAAAGAATTCTTGGTGAGGCCTGAAGTTCATTTAGTCTTTTCACAATATCCCACCATTGTTTTCGGGCTTGGAGTGTTTCATCTGAGAAGTCTGCTGTAAATCTCAGGAAAGCTCCTTTGTATGTGATTTCCTTCTTTGAAATCATTTTTGTCTGTCTATCATTTTTGTCATTTTAATAAGGATGTGTCTTGGAGTATTCTCACTGGGGTTTCTTTTAGCTGGTATCCTTCGGACATCCTGTATCTGGGAGCATGCTTCCTTCAGTTCAGGGAACTTCTCAGCGATGATGGCTTTGACAGTTTCTTTTTCATCAGGGTTTTCTTCTTGCCCTTCTGGGACCCCAATGATGCGTATGTTGTTCCTTTTTAGCTTCATCCCAATTTTCTCTGGTAGTCTGTTCATTGATTGTGAGTCTTTTTTTCCATCTTCTGGTGTTGTCTACAGAATCTCTGAACCTCATCTTCGAGATCACTAATTCTTTCTTCAGTAGCTGTTACTATGCTTTGGAGGCCTTCTCCTGTGTTTTTCAGTTCACTTCCCTCATTTTTAATATCTGTCATTTCTGCTTGTACTTTGGTCTGAAATTTACTCAATTCTGCTCTCATGTACTCCTGTATTTTTTTGACTTTGTATTCTATTGTTTCTTTTCTTTCCTTGTGCATCTTTAACAGTTGCTTCCGAAATTCCTATTCAGAGAGGTTATATAGCTCATCGTTATTGCTTCACTCATCTGTATTAGTGACTTCAATCGTAGAGCTTGAAGGACTTCTGCGCTGCTTTACTATAATGACCTTCGTAGGTTGAAAATGTGTGTCTGGGTGACTAGTCAATAGAATTAGTAGGTTCCTGAATTACTTTTGCAGCTAGGGACATATAGCAAAGAGTTTAGGGCCAATGCTCAGTCATATCTCAGGTAAAAAGACAATACTTTGCACGGACGCTAGTGCATCCACGCAGTTTTGAATTTTGGGGTGTTGGTGGGTGGTTCCAGAGTCAGGGGTCGGGGTGGGGGGTAGTGCAGTGGAAGGTCCGAGGAAGCTGGGTGGGGCTTGGTCCCCTCCTCAAAGTTTGAGCCCTTTATCCTGGAGCGGAGTGGCTCGGGGGCTGCCCACTGCGGGGCGCAAGCTGGTGGGAAGAGCTCCGGGGATCTGCTGGGCGTCGGGGCTGGATGGCATAGGTGGGAGGTCCGACGAAGCTGGGAGGGGCTTGGTCCCTCCTTAAAGTTGGAGCCCTTTATCCTGGAGTGGAGTGGCTCGGGGGCTGCCCGCCACGGGAACCTCATCACTTTTTTGTGATGTTCTTCCACTATTCAATCTTGTGCGTTGACTCTTATATTAATGAATTAGTGGTATTTATCTTTGGATGGTCAATTCAAACATTCTTTATCATTATTGTAGTATTATTTTATCTGTGTATCATTTTCACTATCCACCCAGCAGATGAGCCTATCACAGCCCAGATCATCGACACACACCCTGCAGTAGTTTTTTTTCAATCCGGTCCAGGTATGCTGATCCAGAGACTCACAGACATGGGGAAGTGTTGTTACTGGCTCTCCCTGTGCTCTCCCACTCACGAGGCACCCGGGAGGGATGGCGGGTTCTAGCCCTGGCCCGCCACCCCATCAGAGCCTCTCTACAAGCCAGAAGACTCCCCCACACACACACACACACACACTCCATGAGGGCCGCGATCTTCCCCATCTGGACTTCTCCCTCGTCAGAATTCCACCCAGCAGACAAGCCTATCACAGCCCAGCCTCGCAGTTCATCAATAAATGCTGGATTTTGAGATGACTACAAGAGTATGCTACCCGCTACGTCAGAGCCTGACAAGCTACCCGTGTCATATTTGCTATGCCAAATACCAGTAACAATTATAGACCTCATTCCCATGACCTGATGGAATGGTTTGAGGCTCTTTATGTTCCTGGAACAAGCAGGTGCCCTTGGGCTCTACTAGCATGAGACAGGACATATGGAGATAATACTGGTGCCCGCTCAAGCAAATAGATGATGAATGGAAGATAGTGATAGTGTATCATTTTCACTATTTTCAGAATGAAATCCAAACAAGGGAGAGGTAAAGCCTTATCCACTTGCATCACATTTTGCTTCTGTCTCAATGTTCTCTGGTTCTCTTTTATCTATGTATGTTTAACCAAGTTCAGTTAGGAATGGAGATAATGATATAGCCAAATCAATATTTTACACTCTGGTAATTCCTCTTATAAATCCTTTTATTTATAGCCTAAGAAATAAGGAATACTGCCTGTAAAAATGCTGATAACATTTTTCTATATCAAGATTTATTAATTCATGAAAATTGGCCATTGTTTAGGTAGATAAAATTTTAAAATTCTAAAATATGTTGGTATATGAATCAAATAAGTAATCCAAAATAGGTTCTGTCAAATTTATTTCAAACTCTATCTAGGAAGATTCATTTTGGTGTACTAATTAATTGTCTTGAAGTTACTCATTGTGTCAAGATATGAGTATTATAGGTATTATAGTACATAGTTATTTCAAAGTATAAGGGATTTAAATATTCAACAATATCAGAATATGTTAGCAGCACTGTGTATACATGTGATTCACCCATATTTAATATTATATCAAATTTGCAGAATTGTACAACCATATGTCAGAAATAATACAGAAATCTCTCTCCATTGAACACTGACTCTCTCCCAGCAGGTTCTCAGGCAGGCTGCTCTCTTCAGGGCATCTCTGCAGGATTCTGGTTCAGGGCCTCTTTTTCTGGTCTTTTTTTGTTGGGCATCTCCTTCAGGTCCTCTCCTAGGACCTCTCTTTTCAGGACCTCTTTTTTTTTTTTTTTTTTTTTGTTCAGGGACTTTTCTCTTCATGGCCTCCTTTCTCTCTATACTATGTTTATCTATGTCCCTATCTCTACTTCTCTTAAGTTCCACCATTTGGTCCTGTTGCCCTCTTGCTTGTTACCCTGTAGCTCTGTAGCCCTATGGCCTTGGTACTAGCCCTAGGGCGCGGGCACCAGACTCTGGGGCTCTAGTGGTAGCCCTTGGGCCTAGGTATGAGAAGCGGACTCTCCCCCCATGGTACGGGCCATCTGGAACAGGTACCAAGGGCCCCCTGGTCCTGATGCTAGCCTTCAGGTCCAGGCACCAAGGGCTGCTGCTCTCACTCTCTGGAAGCCCCCAGATGTTCTCCTGGGGGGCTCCCTATTCATAGCACCATCCACGCTTAGAATCCTGGCCTTAATTGTCAAACAGTTTTCCCAACTGCTATAACCTTATGGGTAGGGGTAATGCCACTTTAGGGGGCATACTGTCACTTTTAAGGGGTGTTACTAACAATGTATATACACAAAATGATATAAACATACTTAGATAATAGTTAATGTGCTTTTTATTAATAAAAATTATAAAATCAATACCAAGCATTTACTTCATTTCAGAAATCACTTGATCACTTGATATCCCTTATTAATCGATTTGCTTGAGCGGGTGCCAGTAACATTTCCATTTGACCCTATCATGTGCCAGTGTAGCTCAATGGCATCTGGTTGATTCAGGAATACAAAGAGCCTTAAACCGTTCGTTCAGGGTCTTGATGAAGAAGTCTGACTATCATCTTTTAGGTGGGCAGCCACGTGATCTTTTGACATCCCATGGGATCCAGTTGGTAACAGCTCTAGTCCAGTGGTTGTCTCCAAATTGCATAACATGTCCAGCCATCTGATTTTCCATGCCTTGGCAAATGAGACAGCATCCCTGTCTCGTTTTATATTAATAAAATATTAATTTATTTCAGAAATAATTAATATTTTTGCAAATGCACTGAGATTGTTAGCATGGGCTTAATGATCCAAAAGAAAATTAACAAAACTAGCCTTTAAAAATAGAAGTGACAGTTTGATAAACTATTTTTTTACTAATCCAAATTAATTCTAAGAGTAATATCCTTGCAATTAAACTCAAAGGTTTAAACCAATAAAGTCACTTAAAACCTTGATTTAGTAAGTTTAGTCGGGTGAATTAGAAAATGAATTCTCTTTTCCTTTTCTGTTCATAGCTTGAGCCACAAGGTTGTAGCAATTGCATACTTGATGAGACACATATCCTACTGGGGTCCTTACACATACTTTGTTGTGGTTTGTGGGATACTGAGTATTTTGCTATAACATCTGGGATCCGAACAGCAGAGCTCTGGGCTCACAGTTGGACATATGGGAAGGTCTGGGAAATTAGACTGAACAATCTGTGTAGGCCTGCAAGATGGGCACTTTTACCACTGTGCTATTTCCAGACCCAAGGGTAGTGATTATTGAAGAAGCATCTTTGAAAGCATATGGGGGGCGGATTATTGACGTTTTGAGAACTAGAGCAAAAAAGATGAGGGTGTCGAATAAAAAATCAATATTATATGTCCAAGATGATGTTTGCATGAGGCTAAATAATTAAACATAGAATATCAATTTCAAGACTAACCATTCACAGAGTTTTATTTACTCCATATATGATATGGTTAATATGCATCATATAAAGTTCTAGACAAGTATCCAAACCTCCAGGGCAGGGTCATGACATTTATTGAACCTTTGCTCTCAGTTGAGCTCTTTCTAATATGTCCTTCCTGATTGATGAGGGCACTATTACATAAAGACATGAAGAAAAGTATGCTTGTCTAACTGTGGATAAAATTTGTCAGAATTAAATTTTTTTTATCCTAGAAAACTGATTTGTGAAATATAAGTAGAATCAATGATCTTAATGTGCCACACACTGTAGTCATTATAATTTTTATACTTACTCAATATATTTGATGTAGGCAGACAGACAGGAGGGGCCCCTGCAAGGCAGTGAATGGTCCCCATTAGGCTATTACCTTTTAGATCCAGAAATGAAGACTTGATAGGACCCATTAACCAACAGTAGCCCTGAGGAAGCTGATTCCACCTTCTAAGGCACAGCACTTAGCCCCCCATCAAACTTTAATGGCCCAGCAGAAGATTCCAGAGCATTCCAACCCAAAGAGATAAAAGCCCTCTTTGGAAATCAGTCTGGGTAGGGCTCCCTTCTCTGCCTCTGGAGCAGCCCATGTTCTCCCTTGAGGGTGTTACTCTCTCTCTTTCCCTATTCCTTCCCTGTCCTAAAAATTTCCTTAGTAAAATCTGTTTTAGTTCACTGCTTGTCTACTCTTGCAAATTCTTTTTCTGCAAAGACAAGAACCCTAAGGAAACCCTGGGTAAGGCTTAGGACTGACTTTCCTTTCCTGCAAAGAGCCATTCCTTGCTACAGCCTGAGTTTGTGGTTCCCTGAGAAATTCGGGTGGTGGGGATCAACTCCCGTGCCTAGAGATCAAGCAGACATCATGTGTGACTTGATGGCCACCTCGTGGGGCTGACGGGGCTCAGGCCCACGCCATGCAGGGGCTCATCACAGACATTATCAGTACTTAACCTGCCCAGCGGGTCCTGGGTGGCAGAGGCCGTTGGCGGAAAGCAACCATCTCTCTCCCCTTCCCCCTCACATAAGCACCCACGAGGCCCACCTACATTATATTGACAACCTTCTATGTGAACGTGATGCAGGTGGGCCACACGGGTGGCTTATGTGAGGCCAGAAGGGAAAGAGATGGTCTTCTGTCCTGGAATCTAGCTGGATTAAGGGCTGGGCAGAGAAAGGTTGATCCAGCTCCCTCAGGGTTTGCTGTTGGTTAATGGGTCTCATCAAGTCTTGGTTCCTGGTTCCAAAAGGTGACTTTGGTCAACCTTAGGGCAAGAATTCATTGCCATGTGGGGACCCCCTGTCTGCCTGCCTACAACAAATGCACCTGTAGCTTTTGTGAGATATTAGTTGCCCCCTAAAAATAAGTTTTTTTTGTTTGTTTTGTTTTTGCTTTTGTTCTTAGTGATGTCTAAGGGAAAAATAATATGTGTCTATTAGAATACCTAATTCATGTGTACTTTGTGATATGACAATTGCTTTGCTAGAGAAGCATTTATTATTTCAAATTAATAATTCTATAAAGAGACTTTATGAACTAATACTTCAGTTTATACCAAAATATTTCCTTATTGTATATGCAAAAGTCAGTATTTGAGAAAATAATATTTAGATGTTTTTAATGCTGGATATGTTCTATTTCTGTATTTCAAAAACTGGAATTTTATCTTATCAATGCTATACCATTTATATATTGGGATCAATAACCTAAATATCCAAAAGTCAATGGAAAAAGAATATATATCTTTATAAATGTATAAAGAATGTACATTTATCTATATACTTGTAATTTTACTGCTACTCTATAGATTATTTTGGGAGGGGGCACAGGTTATTTTTATTTGGGATCATATTAGTTCTATTTCCTCTCCAAATCAACCTCAGAAAAATTGTTTTGATGTTAATATTGTTTGGTGGTGCAGGTAAGCTTTATCAACAAGTCAATCTCACAATACTATTTTAAATATTGATCCATAATTGATGATGAAAAAGAATGGAAAAAGCATAATATAAGATGTATAACTCATGAATCTCTAGAAATTATACTAAGGGTTAAAACATGTAATTCTCTTTTTGTGGAACATGTTAGCACTTTTTTATCAAATGAAACTTATTTAGGACTATGTGAGGGCAGAGAAAGAGATGTTCTAGAGAAAGTACATGTTCAGGAAAGAGTATTGGCTTCTCCAGTGGGGAAAAAGCAAGCAAGCAAAGATATATAGAGATAACCAAGCAAGCTAAATGCTCAAGAGAGAGAACATGGACTTGAAGAACTAGTTCAAAACTTTTAATTCTTAAGTCTAAGAATTATAATGTGTAGTCTCTAATTTTCATGGGCAGAGCTGCTACTGGCTCTCCCTGTGCCCAGACACTCATGAGGCCCCCGGGAGTGATGGCAGGTTCTAGCCCTGGCCTGCCACCATATCAGAGCCACACAACAAGCCAGAAGACCCCCCACTCCATGAGGACCTCCATTTTCCACATCTGGACTTCCCCCTCGTCAGAACTCCACCCAGCAGACCACAGCCTATCACAGCCCGGCTCACGCGGCCACTTGCGTCCACGTGGTTCATCAGTAAATGCTGGATTTTGAGATGACTACAAGAGTATGCTACCTGCTAGGCAGAGCCTGGCAAGCTACCTGTGTCATATTTGATATGCCAAATACCAGTAACAATTATAGACCTCATTCCCATGCCCTGATGGAATGGTTTGAGGCTCTTTATGTTCCTGGAGCAAGCATGTGCCCTTGGGCTCTACTTGCATGAGACAGGTCACATGGAGATGTTACTGGTGCCCGCTCGAGCAAATCGATGATGAACGGGAAGACAGTGATACAGTGATACAGTGACAGTCTCTAATTTTAACCTTTCAAGATGGAATATTAGGAATCTGAGCCAGAAATAAAAATATAATCTAGTCACAATTATAGACCTCATTCCCAAGACCTGAACGAATGGTTTGAGGCTCTTCATGTTTCTGGAGCGAGCAGATGTCCTAGGGCTACACTTGCTTGCGACAGCATATATGGAGATATTACTGGTGCCTGCTCTAGCAAATCGATGAACAACGGGAAAACAAGTGATACAAGTGAAGATGATTCTACTACATCAGAGCAAACAGAAGATGTCTTTGTATCCTAGGATACAGAGTAATAATAATATTATGAAATAATAATCACTGTATCACTCTCTTCCCATTCATCATCAATTTGCTCGAGCGGGCACCAGTAACATCTCCATATGACCTGTCTCATGCAAGTAGAGCCCAAGGGCATCTGCTTGCTCCAGGAACATAAAGAGCCTCAAACCATTCAATCAGGTCATGGGAAAGAGGTCTATAATTGTTACTGGTATTTGGCATATAAAATATGACATCGGGTAGCTCGCTAGGCTCTGCCATGCGGGTAGCATACTCTTGTAGTCATCTCAAAATCCAGCATTTATTGATGAACTGTGAGGCTGGGCTGTGATAGGCTGGTCTGCTGGGTGGAGTTCTGACGAGGGGGAAGTCTGGATGTGGAAAATGGAGGCCCTCATGGAGTGGTTAAAAAAAGTAAATTAAAAATTGTTATCAGTTTCTAATATAGATATGCCCTGAAGAAAATACATTTGAGTTCTAAAATTATTACAAGTAAAGTACAGCAATAAAACAGAAATAGTATACATCACATGAATTAGCTAACAAGGTTTAAGAAAATACTCGCCTTTTTCTATAGAAAAAAAGTAAAGAACTATCTTGGGGGCAGGCCAAATAAATAAAAATATATTGGTTTATGGGTTGGTTGGCCAGATTGGTGGCTAGGTGATTAGCTGAATGACTGGTTGTTTGGGTGGGTGATAGGCTAGCTGTTTGGGTGGGTTGGTTAGTTGGCTAACTGGCTAGTTAGTGGGTAGATTGGATGAGCGGCTGTGTGGTTGGTTGGCTGGTGTGGGGACGGATGAAGTACGAAGTTGGATTGTTGGTTGGGTGGTTGGATGGGTAGGTGGGTAGGTAGTGTTTGGCTTGTGCTGACTGGTTGGGTGGCTGGCTGGCTGGTGCGATGGATGAGTGAATGGGTGATTGGCTGCTGGCGAGCTGAATGGATAGCTGTATAGTTGGCTGGTTGATTGGTTAGTTAGCTGGCTAGCTGGTTGGCTGGTTGACTGGCTGGCTGGCTGGCTGGTTGGTTAGTTGGTTGGTTGGATGGTTGGTTGGTTGGTTGGTTGGTTGGCAATTGTGCTGGCTGTCTAGTTGGCTGGCTCGCCGGTTGGTTGACTAATTGGTTGACTGCTTGGTTGACTGGTTGGTTGACTGGTTGGTTGGCTGGATGGATGGCTGACTGGCTGGCTGGCTTACTGGTTGGTTGGTTGGTTGGTTGGTTGGTTTGTTGGATGGCTGGCTGGCTGGCTGGCTAGTGTGCAGGCTGGCTGGTTGGCTGGTCCATAGAGCTGGGATGGAGCCCTGGGCCTTTACACTTGTGAGGTACGCACTCCGCTGGGAGACACATTGTGTCTTTTAATAGCCACAACTGTCTATAAAGCTAGCACCTTTCCCATGTTATGAATAAGGAAACTGGTGTAAGGACATGTGGTAACTTGCTCAAGGTTACCCACATAGTGGGCAAGAGTGCCAAGATCCCAACCTAGAGGAACAGAAACTCCTTTTGTAAGGCCACCTCAGCTGCAAAGGGGGAGTTAGAAACTGAGCTGGAAGAAAGAGACTCCAAGGCGCTTATTATTGTAGAAATAATAATATCACCAAATAGTATTTGATTTGTATTTGATAGCCAAATACCAGTAACTTATGACCTCTTCGGAATGGATTGAGGCTCTTTTATGTTCCTGGAGCAAGCAGATGCCTTGGGCTCTACTAGCATGAAACAGGACATATGGAGATGTTACTGGGGCCCACCGAGCAAATCGATGATGAATGGGAAGACAGTAATAATACAGTAATACAATCAAATAAATGGGTCCATAAATCTTACAATATCTCTGAATTTCATATTTCACTTTGTTGACATTATCTTCATGTATCTGCATTATAATAGCATATTGGATATTTATCAATAAAGTAGTGCCAATCTGATGGAACACAAAAAACTAAATAGTCCTCTTTGATGTGTCAATAAATAAGCACTTTCTTATTGTGGAAGAGAGCAAATACTAATGTGAGAAAGAGTATATACTAAAGAGTATATATTCAAATTTGTATGATAATATTGGAAAATGGAGTAATTATATATAGTTGCAACGTACAGATATGTTCTTTATTCTCTCTTTAGAACATTTTTAAAGTCTCCAAATTTCTTTTAAGAGAATAAAACAACGTACTAGGAAAGACTCTAAAAGATTCTCATAAACATGAATATTAGTTTGAATTGGGGTAATTTCTTATAAAAGCAGAGAGGGAATATGAAGAAAGAATTCCCTTCTGCTTTGAAACTCTGGCAGGATAAGTTAGGGAATCTGTATGACAATGAAGCTGAAGTATCATCTACGAAGTTAGGAGTAGAAGTGGATTTTCATCCCGTTTCCCATGTACCAAAAACAAGAAAGAAACCTTGAGATGATCACAACTGGGTTAAACTAAACAGGGCAAGTATACATCCCTGGAAAATAACTACAACCATTTTTATGAGATTAAATTATGTACTTCAGGGTTCTCCAAATTATTCTCTTGTTCAAAACATTTCTCAGCTTCTAATGCACCAAGATATTTCACCTTTATAATATAGAGATATGAGACTCCAGGGAGGGAAGCGATCTACACAGCAATAAGAAACTTTTACTGGTCAGATACACCTTAGATCCAACCAGACAGGCGCATTGAGTCCCATTCGGGTGGAATGGGGACCAGAATGGCTTGGAGACTACAGGAGGAAGGCCATCTCCACATTAGGGAGGACTTTTCTGTCTGGGTACACCTGAGATCCAACGAGACGGAATTGCGGCCCATTCAGGGTGCCCTCTGGCCACACATTTCTTGACACTTCTTAACTCACTGTATATATAGAAAAATATTCTAAGAGCTTCAAGGGTGGCATGAGCAACAACAAAGAGAAAGATCACTCATACCAGGTGCCCAGGTATGACACCTAGGTAAGAGAGGGCAACTACATTTCTTAGAAGTAGAACTGCGTTTGGAGATGTGGCTTCCAGACTACCATGGTTTCATGGAAACAATACAGACACCACTCCCACCACCACCACCATGAGAAATGGATGAAGAAAAGAGCCTTGAAACCTCACTGAAGCATCTCTGAAAAGAATTCAGAAATGAAATGGTGTGGATGTTTAACAAGATCAAGGAAACAGTGGAATGGGCATCCAGTAAAATATAGGAGGATATGAAAGAAATGATGGAATGGTAAACAATAAAATGCAATAGAAAATGAAGACAGAAATAAGAAAAATAAATATAGAAGTTGCAAAATGAAGCACTTGGTTGATTAAATGAAAAACTCAATAGATGCCCTCAACAGTAGAATGATAGCTGAATACAGATTCAATGAGGTTGAAGATGAAAGCACTCAGGCAACAACAAAAGATAGAAAAGACCCCCAACTAGCTAAACAGCCATCAAGAGGACATTGGAATGAATTCAGGGGAAACAACATAAGAATCATCAGAGTCCCAGAGGGAGAGGGACGGAAACTCAATGACGTAGGGACAGTGAAAGACATCATTTGCGAAAAATTCCCAGAGTTAGAGTATGCAGGCATCCATATCTAAGAAATCCAAAGGGTACCAGTAAAAAGACACCCTAAACATATCCTAATCAGATTGACAAATGCCATAAAGACACAATACTGCAAGCGGCAAGATTAAAGAAGGAAATTTTGTACAAATGAACACTCCATAATTTACAGCAGTCTTATCAGTTGAAACACTGAGTCCAAAGAGAGTGAGTGGTAGGACGCAGAGAAAAAATTAATGAAATGAACAACTCAACAAGAAGGCACTACCCGACTAGAATCTCATTCAGAATTAAAGGAATGATGCGTAATGTCATGGATAGACAATAGCTCAGGGACTTCACAGACTCAAAACCAACTATAAAAAGGGCTAAAAGGGCTATTTTAGACAAGATAACCCCCCAATTTTAACAAACTTATACAGAAAGATGGCATAAAGCCCCATGACTGAATCTAACTCAGAAATGGCCTGAACACACCAATTAAGAGATAGAGTGGCAAAACAGATTTAAAAAAAAAATCAGATTCTGTTTACAAAAAAACACATCTGAATACTCAGAGAAAATGCAGACTCAAATTAAAGACTGGAAAACAGTTCTCCAAGCAAACTACTCCTATTGTTGGGGGAGCCGCTGGGGTCCAACAGTATCAGGACAGAAGTTCTCTTCTACCTCTGAGGCCACCAGGGAACGGATGAAAACTCATGAGTCCAGAGCAGTTCCAAAAAGGCGTTTAATAGTACAAAAGCTCTACCACCGCTACCGCAATCCAATATAATGAAAGAACTCTAGCTCTGGTCAGAACTTAGACCATACAAGAGAGCCCAAGTCTCCCACCAAAGAGAGAGGATCTTACCCAAGAGGAGTCCTACCCAAAAGAAGGGGGTGAGTGCTTCAAGTCAGTTCCCTTATATACACCAAAGTAATCCTAACTGTTGATAGGGAGAGTTCTGTCAACAAAGAACTCTAAACAGCTTCTAGATAGTAGAAGAATGTAGAAGGGTGGTGCCACACCCTATTATAGGTATAAACAAAGGATTATGCCAAGGACTAATCCCTTCTACTGAGATGATCTCTTATGTAAAACACTGGAGGGGGTGGTATAAAGTAATACATCTTAATTTCATGGGCTTCATGTAATGTAGATGGTACCCACAAGGTCCTTCTTATTTATTATACACCAGGGTGATTCGGAGTATCTTGTTCTCTGTATACTGAATGGGTCACACTTGCCTGCTTGAGGGCAAACTAATATGATCCATCCCATAATCTTAAATGATTGTCTCTACATAGCAGTCTCCTGGTAAATTCTAACTGTCCCATGCTGGGTGCAGTGGGTATAAAGAGGAGCTGTGCCCAATCTAGATAACATAGAAGTCTTAGTAGATGTAAAATAAGTCAACGTTATTCCGAGTCAAGGTGACTTCTGTAACTGCCAGACCCTCTATCAGTGTTTACATAGAAGAGAGATCTCATTAGAATGAACCTTGACTTAAGAACATGTAAGTAGATTAAGCTGTGAGCAAAACTCCCAAGCTAGCTAAGCCTGTCATCCAATACCTATGATAAGGCCTGAGTGGTCTAACTATCCAAAAGTACAGATTTCAAACTGAAAAAGGCGAGAAATCAAAATGAAAGCTGTTTCTTAATCATTAAGTGATATGTATATCAGGAAAGAATTACACTCCTAAGCATATTTGGGCCCAATGAGGGGCCAGAAAAATACTTAAAGCAATTGTTAACATTGAAGTCACTGCTGATATTTCCTAATTTTAAGGCTAAATTTCAAAGTACATAGGTTAGGACATAAATTAATTTTATTAAATACTTCAGGCATACACTTTAAAAGATATCTCACTATGTGAAATGCAGTGGCTAATACTAATTTTATAAGTGAACACTACACAATATAGTCAGCCAGTTCTATTATTTTGATATATCTATTATTAAAAATAAATTTTTTGACCAGTAAATTTTATAATTATACATAATTGCCTAATTATGTATATAATCCTAATGAAGCACTTAGTAATTATTAACTACAGAATTTTATTTACTCTAATTCAATTTAATTTTCTCTTTGCTGTAATAGAATTAAGAATTAGGCCCTCACACTGCAGAGGAATATCTATAGCACTGGACTATGTGTCTGATTCCCTAAAGGAAAATCTTAAAAGAAGATAAAATGAAATTTCTTAAAGATTTTCTATTTTCTGCAAATTAAACAACAAAAGTGAAATTGAGATTACTTTTATTTGATGGTCTTAATTCATATTGATATGCTTCAGAAAATCTTCTCTGGAACTAGCAAAATATTAACAGTATTTGAGATAAAGGATACCTGAACTTTCATTGAAATATATTTTTATTGAAAGATATTGTAATGTATTCAAAATCATACACATAGCATATTGATAATACATTTGCATTCTATAATTTTATAGTTATTTGTGTGTTTGTTATCATTCACAATATACCCTTTCTTTTTTCTGGGTGAATAATTAAGCTTTATATTAGTAGGCTTGATGAGTATAATACAATGTTGCCTACATTCATTATGTTATGTATTAGCTCTCTAGAGTTTTTCATCTATTAGATGCAAGTGTGCATTGTTAAATTGCATCCCCATTTTTCCCAAATTTTTTAGTATCTGATAGTGGTCATTTATTCTATTTCTCTTTTTTTAAAAGTTTTCCTGCTTGATGTTCCTCACATAGGTGATATAATAAAATGTTTGTCATTTTGTCTGCTAATGGACTTGCATAATGTCCTAAGCTACTTGCATATTATCAAAAAGAACCATTTCACTTATTTATACTATTGTGTATTTGAAAAGGCAAATGATTTGTATTTCTAATAATTTGTATTATTACCTAACAAATATTATGCGTTTCTTAGGTAAATAATTTATGTATATCATTTCCATAGCCATTATTCATAATATGCGTCTTTGTGTTTACCCATACTTTTTATTGTAAAATAACTCCAATAAACATAGAATTACATATATCTTGCTTTGATAATGGTTTACCTTATTTTGCATGCATACCCAGAAAGGAAATCAAATCTGATATATCAATATCAATTATTTTGTATTCTACTTTTATCATATAGTAACTAAACATTTTTACATTCTTACATGGTGTACAAGGATTCACTTCTTTTACATATTCACGAATAGATTTTCCTTCTTGATTATAGTCATTTTGAGATATTTGAGATTTTGTTTCCTTAATGATTAGTGACTGAAAATTTTTTATGTTGGGTCATTTACAGAATTCCTTACAAAATATCCATTTCCTCTTCTCATTTTTAATAATAGCTATAAGGTAATAGCTTTTATTATTGGGTTATATGAATATCTTAAATATTTTGGACATAAAAATTTTGAATAATGATTTTAAGCAGTGATAGTATAGCAGGTAGTGTACTTCTCCCTCACACTGCCAGCAACCTGGAGTTTAATTCCTGGCATCCCATTTGATCCCCTGAGTCTGCCAGGACTTTTAGTAAAGTGTCTCCAGTTCTCAAAAACAACAGTATTTGAATATATATCGTAGTGTTGCTAAAAAACCCAATTTTAGAAAGTTGAATGAAAAAACCATTCTTGTTGCTGCAGAAAATGAACACCAGGACGGCCAGGGACTTTGAGGTAAACCTTTATTCAGTAATATTACATGTAAACTATATTTTATATAAAAATTAAAAATAATGAGAACTATAAGTCAAATACTGAACAGGATTTGGGTGAGAGCAATAGTACAAGCAAATGCGATCTTTATCTCCACAACTGTTATCTCAACAGACAAACATGACCAAGGATAACTTAACAACTGAATTTATCCTCATGGGATTTACAGATCAACCAGAGCTGAAGACTTTCTTGTTTTTGATATTTCTTGCCATCTACCTGATCACCGTGGTGGGGAATCTTGGCCTAGTTGTACTGATTCTAATTGAGCGGCATCTTCACACGCCAATGTACATCTTCCTGGGCAACCTTGCTCTGATGGATTCCTGTTGTTCTTGTGCCATTACGCCCAAGATGTTAGAGAACTTCGTTTCTAAGGACAGACTGATATCCCTGTATGAATGCATGGCACAATTTTATTTTCTCTGCTTTGCTGAAACAGCAGATTGCTTTCTCCTTGCTGCATTGGCTTATGATCACTATGTAGCCATCTGTAGCCCACTTCATTATCATACGAAAATGACAAAGAAACTCTGTATTCAAATGACTACAGGATCCTACATAGCTGGTAATGTGCATTCCATAATTCAGGTAGGGTTTCTGTTTAGGTTAACTTTCTGTAAGTCTAATAAAATTTATCACTTTTTCTGTGATGTTCATCCACTAAACAAACTTTCATGTGTTGACCCTTATATTAATAAATTAATGGTATTTATCTTTGGAGGGTCTATTCAAACGTTCTTTATCATAATAGCAGTAATATCTTGTCTGTGCATCCTTTTCACTATTTTCAGAATGAAATCCAAACAAGGGAGAGGCAAAGCCTTATCCACTTGTGTATCCCATTTTGTTTCTGTCTCAATTTTCTCTGGTTCTCTTCTGTCTATGTACGTTCAACCAAGCTCAGTTATAAGTGGGGATAACGATATACACAAAGCAATTTTTTACACTCCGGTAATTCCTCTATTAAATCCTTTTATTTATAGCCAAAGAAATAAGAAAGTCATAAATGCTATTAAAGAACATATGAAGAAGATATCTTAATCTTTTGAAATATATAGTACACGTAAAAATGATGATAATATTTTTCAAATGAAGAATTATTCACCTAGTCAAAAAAGGCCACTATTTAGATAGAATTTTAGAATTCTAAACTGCATGACCATATGATGACGTCGTGTCTATATGATGACTTATGAGTCAAAAAGGTAATCCAAATTTGGTTCTGCCAAAATTTATGTCAAACTCAAAGCTAGGTAGATTCATTGCAGTGAACTACATAACTATCTTGAAGTTACTCATTGTGTCAAGATATGATTATTATAGTAAGTAGTTATTTCAATCTATAAAGGATTTAAATATTCAACAAATTCAAAAGATGTTAGGGTCACTGTGCGTGCATATAGGTCACCTCCATTTTATATTGTATTAAATTTGCAGAATTGTATAAACAAGTTTCAGCAATAACAAAGGAACCTCTTTCCAGTGACTTCTGTCTCTCCTGGCTGGCTGTCGGCTGGCTGCTCTCTTCCGGGCATCTCTGTAGGTTTCTAACTCCAGTGCCTCTCTTTTATGCTAGTCTTTGTTCACGGCATCTCCTTTAAGGATCTCTCCTAGGACCTCTCTTTTCAGGACCTCTTTTCTTAGGTTCTTTACTTTCGGGACTTTTATCCTATGACCACTTATCATCTGTTCATCTATGTCCCTATCTCAGTTTCTCCAAGTTTCACCATTTTGTCCTGTTGCTTATATTTTTCTGCTTCTCTGTGTCCCTATCTCAGTTTTTTTTTCTCCATTTGGTCCTGTTGCCCTGTTCTCCTGCTGCCCTGTAGCACTGTAACCATGTGTTCTTGGTGCTAGCCTTCGGGTCCAGACACCAGCCCTGGGACTCTGGTGCTGCTCCTTGGGAGTAGGCGCCATGAGCAGTCTTTCGCCCTGATGCTGGCCATCTGGCCCAGGCACTACAGGTCCCTTGGCCCTGGGGCTGGCCTTCTGGCTCAGGCACCAAGGACTGCTGCTTTCACTCTCTGGAAGCCCCGCAGATGCTCTCCTGGGACCCCCTATTTATATCTTCCGGCTAGGCTCAGATTCCTGACCTCAACTGTCTAATGGTTTTCCCAACTGTTATAATCTTATAGGTAGGGGTAATGCCACTTCAAGGAGTGTACTGTCACTTTAAGAGGCGTTATCTAACAAATATGTATACACAAAATAAAAATATATGAAAATATTTAGAAAGGAATTTATGGATTTTCCTTAGTAAAAATTATAAAACCAAAACCAAATGTTTACTTCATTTCAGAAATAATTTAGTATTTTAGCAAATGCACAGAGAGTGTCAGCATAGGCTTAATGATCCAATGAAAAACAACAAGACTAACCATTAAAAATAGAAGGAAAGTTTGATCAACTATTTTTCACTAACCCAAATTAACTCCTTAGAGCATGATCCTTGCAATTAAACTAAAAGGTTTAAACCAATGAAGTCACTTAAAACCTTGATTTAGTGAGCTGAATCAAGTGAATTAGAAAAAATGCATTCCACTTTATTTTCTTTTGCTGTTCACAGCATGAACCACAAGTTTGTGGTGATTGTACATTTGACGAGCCACACATCCAGGGTTTTTCAGTTGATAGGTTTTCTGTTTGTTTGTTTGTTTTTGCTTTTTTTTAGTACAGTGACCTTCATTAGCATTCTTAACTCTTTCTGAGACTAAGAGATTTGTTAAAGCACACAATTTTACTATTTGTTGAAGTAATTGTCCAATTACACTTTCAACACTTTCAAAGGTGTTAACATCTTTGTTAAGACAATTACTATGGCAAGTACTTCCAGTAGTATATTGAATAAAAGAGGTGAGAGTGGGCAACCTTGTCTTGTCCCTGATCTCAGGGCGAAAGGCTTTCAACTTTTCCCCATTTAGAATGATGCTTGCTGTGGGCTTTTGGTAGATGGCTGAAACTATCTTGAGGAAAGTCCCTTCAATTCCCATTATCTGGAGCGTTTTAGTCATGAACGGGTGCTGGATCTTGTCAAATGCTTTTTCTGTGTCTATTGAAAGGATCATATGGTTTTTATTTTTTCTTTTATTGATATGATGTATTATGTTGATTGACTTGCGAATGTTGAACCATCCTTGCATTCCCGGGATGAATCCTACTTGGTCATGATGTGTAATCTTCTTGATGATTCTTTGCATTCTGTTTGCTAGTATTTTGTTGAAGATCTTAGCATCCGTGTTCATCAGGGATATTGGTCTGTAGTTTTCTTTCTTTGTGTTGTCTCTCCCTGCTTTGGGTATCAGGGTGATATGTGCCTCGTAGAAGCTGTTTGGGAGTGTCTCTGTTCCTTCTATTTCCTGGAAGAGCTTGAAAAGGACTGGCAGTAGGACCTCCTTAAAGGTTTGGTAGAGTTCACTAGGGAATCCGTCTGGACCTGGGCTTTTGTGTTTGGGCAGACTTTTAATTACTGTTTCTATTTCCTCGATGGTGATAGGCTTATTCAGGTATTGGAGGTCTTCTTGTTTCAGCTGTGGAGGTTATAGGACTTCAGTTATTTGAATCAACATTGTCAAAATGGTAATACTCCCTAGAGCTCTGTACAGATTCAATGCAGTCCCTATGAGGATACCAATGACATTCTTCAAAGAAATTGACCAAAGCTCCTGAAACTTGTATGGAACAATAAACCCCCAAGGATAGCTAAAGCAATCCTCGGGAAAAAAAGAGGGAGGCATCACCTTTCCCAACTTCAAACTGTACTACAAGGCAGTAGTAATTAAAACAGCATGGTATTGGAATAAAAACAGACCTGTGGACCTATGGAATAGAATTGAGTATCCTGACACCCAACCTCAAACACATGATCATTTAATCTTTGATAAAGGTGCAATGAGTCTAAAATGGAGTAAGGAAAGCCTCTTCAACAAGTGGTGTTGGGAAAACTGGGCAGCAACATGTAAAAAAATGAATTTGGACCTGTGTCTAACACCATGCACAAAAATCAGATCAAAATGGACTAAAGATCTGAATATCAGACTTGAATCCATAAAGTACATTGAAGAAAATATAGGAAAAACCCTCCACGACATTGAAGCTAAAGGCATCTTCAAAGGTGAAACATCACTAACAAAGCAACTAGAAGAAAGGATAAACATATGGGCTACCTGAGACTAAAAAGCTTCTGCACCTCAAAAGAAACAGTGACTAAGATACAAAAGCAGTCCACAGAATGGGAAAGAATATTCACCCAATACCCATCTGATAAGGGGTTAATATCCAGGATATATCAGGCACTGGTAGAACTTTACAAGAAGAAAACAAACAACCCCATCAAAAAATGGGGAGAAGAAATGAACAGAAACTTCAGCAAGGAAGAAATTCGAATGGCCAAAAAACATATGAAAAAAATGCTCATCATCACTAATCATCAGAGAGATGCAAATCAAAACAACAATGAGATACCACTTTACACCACAGAGACTGGCACATATTCAAAAGAGCAAGAACAACAAGTGCTGGTGTGGATGTGGGGGAAAAGGGGACACTCATCCATTGTTGGTGGGAATGCCGGCTGGTACAGCCTTTCTGGAAAACAATATGGACTTTCCTCCAAAGACTAGAAATTGAACTCCCATTTGACCCAGCCATACCACTCCTGGGAATCTACTCTGGGAAACCAAAAATACGCAGCGGAAACACCATCCCTACTTTTATGTTCATAGCAGCATTATTCACAATAGCCAGAATCTGGAAGCAACCAGAGTGCCCGAAAATCGATGACTGGATAAAGAAGCTTTGGTACATCTACACAATGGAATACTATGCAGCTGTTAGGAAAAATGAAGTTATAAAATTTGCCTACAAATGGATGGACATGGAGAAGATTATGTTGAGCCGAAATTAGCCAGAAGGAGAGAGACAGATACAGAATGACTGCATTTATTTGCATGGCATAAATATATATGTACATATTATGATACCAATATCCAAGGTCAAGTGAAACATATATCAGGAGGTCTTGTCAAAAGTGGAAATTATCACAAACGTGTGGGAGTCAGAGGCTAGGTAAGACAGAAAATGGAACAGGGTGCTAATAATTGTCGAGGTTACTAATGCCAACCTAGAACTGAGCATTAAATAGAGGCAAAAGGATACACATGACAACCTTTTAATGTATGTTCTGTAATCCATAGTCTGGAAGGGAAGGAAAAGAGAAAGAGAGAGAAAGGGAAAGAAATAAAGAACCTGCCATGGAGGTGGGCTGGGAAAGGGGGAGGGAACCGGGGATGTTGGTGGTGGGAGATGGGCACTGGTGGAGGGACGGGTGCTGGAACACTGTATGACCAAAACCCAAACATGAACTTTTTAATTGTATACCTTTTTTATTTGTATATCTCACGGTGGTATAATAAAATACTTAAAAAAACTATTACTGCACCTTTCACAAGATCAGGTCATGTTGATCTTGAATGATGTTACTATATTACACAGTCTGTTATCAAGCAGCAAATTTGGGATAACAAATTACGAGAATTGGTTTTCTTAGTGAGGGGACGTCTGAGGGGAAATCTGCGTCTAGATCATTCAGGAATACTTTGATATTACAATTTCTTTCTTTCTTTCTTTCTTTTCTTTCTTTCTTTCTTTCTTTCTTTCTTTCTTTCCTTCTCTTTCTTTCCTTCCTTCTTTCTTTCTTTCTTTCTTTCTTTCTTTCTTTCTTTCTTTCTTTCTTTCTTTCTTTCTTTCTTTCTTTCTTTCTTCTTTCCTTCTTTCTTTCTTTCTTTCTTTCTTTTTTCTTTCTTTCTTTCTTTCTTTCTTTCTTTTTTTTTTGCTTTTTGGTCAAACTTCGGCAATACTTAGGGGTTACTTCTGGCTCTGTACTCAGGAATTACTCCTGGCAGTACTCAGGGGACCATATGGGAGACCGAGATCGAACCCAGATTGCCACGCAAGCCAAATGCCCTACCCGCTGGGCTATCGCTCTGGCCCTTACAATTGCTTTTCTACAGAAGCACTTATTATTTCTAATTAATACTGCTGTTTGAGGACTTTATGAACTAATATTTCAGTTAATATCAAAATATTTTCTTATTTTATGTCACTTGTCACTAGTCTTCCCATTGTTTATCAATTTGCTTGAGAGGGCACCAGTAATGACTCCATTTATTGTGAGTGAGATTCATTATTGTTACTGTTTTTGGCATATTGAATACACCACTGGGAGCTTGCCAGGCTCTGCCATGGCACTGGGTTCATCCTAGGGGGCCCAGTCTTTTATTATATGCATAGTTTAATATTTGAAAAACTAACATTTACATATATTTAATGCTGGATATATTCCACTTTTATATTTCAATTACTAGATTTTTTTCCTTAACTGCTTTTTTACAAAAAATTTATTATACCACCATGAAATATACAATTACAAAGGGGTTTGTAATTGTTTCTCAGTCATACAGTGTTCTAGCACTCGTCCCTCCACCAGTGCCCCATTCCCACCACCAATGTCCCCCACATTCCCTCCCACCCACCCACAGCCTGCCTCTGTTCTTGGTCACTTAGGTTGTTTCCAGATTCTGGCTATTGTGAATAGAGCTGCAATGAATAAACAAGTACAGATAGTGTTTCTGCTATGTGTTTTTTTGGGACTCCAGGGAATATTCCCAGTAGTGGTATTGCTGGGTCAAATGGGAGCTCAATACCTAGTTTTTGGAGGTAAGTCCATATTGTTTTCTAAAAAGGGCTGGACCAGTCGACACTCCCACCAACAGTAGATCAGAGTCAGTTCCTTTCTCCCCTCATCCACAACAGCACCAGTTGTTCTTGCTGTTTTGGATGTGTGCCAGTCTCTGTGGTTCAAGATGATACGTCATGTCATTGTTGTTTTGATTTACATCTCCCCTCTATGATTATTGATGAGGACCACTTTCTTTTTTAAAATTTTTTATTATACCACAGTGAAACATACAATTACAAAGGTGTTCATAATTGGTTCTTGGTAATACAGTATACCAGCACCCATCCCTCCACCAGTGCCCCATTTCCACCACCAATGTACCCCACCCCCTCCCGCCCACCCCCATGCTGCCTTAATAGCAGGTACCCCAGTTTTCCTCTCTTTCTCTCTCTCTGTCTCTCTCTCTGTCTCTGCATCTCTCTCCCTCTTATTTTACACATTGTGGCTAGCCCTGCAGGTATTTAGAGTTTATCACTTAAGTCTCTTTGTGTATATTCAATGGTGAGTTTTAATCTGCCATTACCATTTCCCACATTTAGTAAAACACTGGTATCTATTTATGTCGTATTAATGAATGCAGTCATTCTATATCTGTCCTTTTCCTTCTGACTAATTTCACTCAGCATGATAGTCTCCATGTCCATCCATTTGCAGGTAAATTTCATAATTTCATCTTTTCTGACAGCCGCATAGTATTCCATAGTGTAGATGAACCACAGCTTCTTTCGCCAGTCCTCTGTTCTCGGGCATTTAGGTTGTTTCCAGATTCTAGCTATAGTGAATAGCGCAGAGATGAATAAAGAAGTACAGATAGTGTTTCTGCTATGCGTATTCCGGTCTCTCGGGTATATTCCCAGGAGTGCTATTGCTGGATCAAATGGTAGCTCAATATCTAGTTTTTGGAGGAATGCCCATATTGTTTTCCAAAAGGGCTGGACCAGTCGGCACTCCCACCAACAGTGGATGAGAGTCCCTTTTTCCCCACATCCATGCCAGCACCGGTTGTTCTTGCTGTTTTGGATGTGTGCCAGTCTCTGTGGTGTTAGATGGTACCTCATTGTTGTTTTGATTTGCATCTCCCTGATGATTAAAGATGAAGAGCACTTTTTCATGTGCCTTTTGGCCATTCGAATTTCTTCTTTTTTGGAAGTTTCTGTTCATTTCTTCTCCCCATTTTTTGATGGGTTTGGCTGTTTTTTTCTTGTGAACTGCTACCAGTGCCTGATATATCCTGGATATTAACCCCTTGTCAGATGGGTATTGGGTGAATATCCTTTCCCACTCTGTGGATTGTCTTTGTATCTTGGTCACCGTTTCTTTTGAGGTGCAGAAGCTTTTTAGTTTTATATAATCCCATTTGTTTATCTTTGCTTCCATTTGCTTGGTCAGTGGTGTGTCGTCTTTAAAGATACTTTTCGTTTTGATGTCGTAGATCGTTTCTCCTGTTTTCTTCGATGAACCTTATAGATTCATGTCTGATGTTGAGATCTAGAATCCATTTTGATCTGGTTTTTGTGCATGGCGTTAGAAGGAGGTCTAAGTTCATTTTTTTACATGTAGCTGCCCAGTTTTCCCAGCACCATTTGTTGAAGAGGCTTTCTTTGCTCCACTTAATATTTTTTGCTCCTTTATCGAAGATTAAGTGGTTGTATATTTGAGAATGTGTTTCAGGATACTCAGTTCTATTCCATAGGTCTACAGGTCTGTCTCTATACCAATACCACACTGTCTTAATTACAACTGCTCTGTAGTAGAGCTTGAGGTTGGGGAAAGTGATACCTCCCATCTTCTTTTTCCCAAGGATTGCTTTAGCTATTCGTGGGGTTTTATTATTCCATACAAATTTCAGGAGTGTTTGTTCAATTTCTTTGAAGAACATCATGGGTATCTTTGTAGGGACCGCATTGAATCTGTATAAAGCTCTAGGGAGTATTACCATTTTGATAATTTTAATCCTTCCGATCCATAAGCAGGGAATATGTCTCCATTTCCTCAGGTCTTCTTTTATTTCCTGAAGTAACGTTTTGTAGTTTTCTTTGTAGAGATCCTTTACATTCTTTGTCAAACTGATTCCTAGGTATTTGATTTTCTGTGGCGCAATTGTGAATGGGATAGTTTCTTTAATGTCCCTTTCTTCTCTTTGCTGTTTGCACATAGGAAGGCCATTGACTTTTGGGTATTGATTTTGTACCCTGCTACTCTGCTATAGGAATGTATTATTTCTAGGAGCCTCTTGGTAGAGAGTTTCGGGTTTTCCAGGTATAATATCATGTCATCTGCAAATAGTGATAACTTGGTTTCTTCCCTTCCTATCTGGATGCCCTTAATGTCTTTTTCTTCCCTGATTGCTATGGCGGAGTACTTCCAGTACTATATGAATAGAAGTGGTGAGAGTGGGCAGCCTTGTCTTGTCCCTGATCTTAAGGGGAAGGCTTTCAGTTTTTCCCCATTGAGAATGATGCTCGCTGTGGGCTTGTAGTAGATGGCCTAGATTATCTTGAGGAAGGTTCCTTCAATCCCCATTTTATGGAGAGCTTTCATCATGAATGGGTGTTGAATCTTGTCAAATGCCTTCTCTGCATCTATTGATATGAGCATATGGTTTTTATTTTTCTTTTTGATGATATGATGTATTATGTTGATTGACTTGCGGATGTTGAACCATCCTTGCATTCCCGGGATGAATCCCACTTGGTCATGGTGTATAATCTTTTTGATGACTCTTTGGATTCTATTTGCTAGTATTTTGTTGAAGATCTTAGCATCTGTATTCATCAGGGAGATTGGTCTGTAGTTTTCCTTTTTTGTGACATCTTTGTCTGCTTTGGGTATCAGGGTGATATGTGCCTCATAAAAGCTATTTGGGAGTGTTTGTGTTTGTTCAATTTGCCGGAAGAGCTTAAAAAAGAATTGGGAGTAGGTCCTCTTTAAAGGTTTTGTAGAATTCACTGGTGAATCCATCTGGACCTGGGTTTTTGTGTTTGGGGAGACTTTTGATTACTGATTCTATTTCCTCGATGGAAATAGGTTTGTTGAGGTATTCCAAATCTTCTTGTTGCAGACTTAGGAAGCTATAGGAATTCAGGAATTTGTCCATTTCTTCTAGGTTTTCTTGTTTTGTGGCGTACACTCTCATAGTAATCTCTGATGATCTTTTGAATTTCTGTGGTTTCTGTTGTGATGTCCCCGTTTTCATTTCTGATTCTATTTATTTGGGTTCTCTCTTTTCCTTTTCTTACAAGCGCTGCAAGTGGTTTGTCAATCTTGTTTATTTTTTCAAAGAACCAGCTTTTTGGTTTCGTTGATCTTCTGGATTGTTTTTTGACATTCCATCTCATTGATTTCTGCTCTTAGTTTTATTATTTCTTTCTTTCTGCTTGGGTTGGGCTCCTTTTGTTGATCACTCTCTAAGATCTTAAGTTGTGAAGTCAGACTGTTTATGATGGCCTTTTTCTTCTTTTCTGATGAATGCTTGAAGAGCTATGAACTTGCCTCTTAACACTGCTTTTGCTGTATCCCACAAGTTCTGGTAATTCGTGTCTTCAGTCTCATTTGTTTCCAGGAATCTTTGGATGTCTTCAGTCTCATTTGTTTCCAGGAATCTTTGGATTTCCTCTTTGATTTCTTTTATGACTTGCTGGTTTTCAGCAGTGAGCTGTTTAGTTTCCAGGTACTTGGTATTGGTCTCCGTTTTTGTGTACAATTAACTTCTATTTTCAGTGCCTCATGGTCTGAAAAAATAGTTGGCACAATTTCTATCTTCTTGATTTTATGGAGGTATGATTTATGGCTCAGCATGTGATCCATTTTGGAGTATGTTCCATGTGCACTGGAGAAGAAAGTGTAGTCAGCTTTTTGGGGATGAAATGCCCTGTATATGTCTACCAGCCCTCTTTCTTCCATCTCTTCTTTAAGGGCCAGTATTTCCTTGGTAAGTTTCAATCTTGTTGATCTATCCAGGGTGATAGAGCAGTGTTGAAGTCTCCAACTACAATTGTGTTGCTGTCAATGTCTTCTTTGAAGTCTATTAGTAGTTGTTTTAGGTATTTTGCTGGCCCCTCGTTGGGTGCATATATGTTTAATAGCGTGATTTCTTCCTGATATATGCATCCCTTGACTATTAAGATGTGACCTTCACTGTCCCTTCTGACCTTCTTCAGCCTGAAGTCTATGTTGTCAGATACCAGTATGGCTACCCCAGCCTTTTTGGATGGGTTGTTTGAATGAAGGATTGTTTTCCAGCCTTTTATTTTGAGCCTGTCTTTGCTCCGATTGTTCAGGTGTGTTTCTTGAAGGCAGCAGAATGTCGGATTCAATTTTTTGATCCATTGTGCCACTCTGTGTCTCTTAACTGGTGCATTTAGACCATTGACATTGAGAGAGATTATTGTCATGGGATTTTGTGCCATCTTTCTGAATAGGTTGGTTGTTCTTTTGGGTTATGTCTAGTGTTATAGTAGATCTTTCTGTCCTTCTTTTAAGGTTGGTTTTGATTTTACAAAGTTCCTAAGCTGTTGTTTATCCAAGAAGTTGTATATCTGTCCTTCAAATCTGAGCGAGAGTTTAGCCGGATAAAGAATTCTTGCTGAGGCATTCATTTCATTAAGTTTTTTTACTATATCCCACCATTGCCTTCGGGCTTGGAGGGTGTCTTCTGAGAAGTCTGCTGAAAGTCGAATGGATGCTCCTTTGTATACAATTTCCTTCTTTGATCTTGCTGCCTGAAGAATTATGTCTCTGTCTATGGCATCCATTACTTTGACTAGGATGTGTCTTGGGGTCTTTCTATTGGGGTCTCTTCTTGCTGGTACGCATCGGGCTTATTGGATCTGGATGCCTTCGTCCTTTAACTCGGGGAACTTTTCAGCCAGGATGTTTTTATCTGTTTTAATTTCCTTGGGGTTACTTTCCTGTCCCTCTGGGACTCCTATGATTCTTATGTTGTTCCGCCTGGCTTCATCCCATTGTTCTCTGTTTCGTTGCTGATCCATTATCCGGTCTTTTTTCCATCTTATGTAGATCTCTGAGTGCTTTCTGCAGCTCATCTTCAGTCTCACTGAATCTCTCTTCCGCTGCTGTCATCCTACTATTCAGAGCCCCGATTGTGTTTTTCATTTCGTCTACTGAGTTTTTAAGCGTTGATATTTCTATTTGCATGGTTTTCATTTCTGCTCTCATTTTCTCCCGTAGTTTATTGACAGCCCTTTCAACTGCTTCGTTTATGCTCTCCTGTATTTTATTGGACATCTGCTCAATTTTTTCGTTGAGCTCCTTAAACATCCTACCAATTTCTTCTCTGATTTCATTGTCAGAGAGATCATGCACATCTGTATTCTTTTTTGAGTCTTCAGGGTCGATTCCTTCATCTGTTCTTCAAGCTGGGGATCTGTGTTGTTTCCCCCATGGTGTTGTGGTGTTCAGGGATAGATTCCTCTGGTGTACTGTTTCTTTTTTCTTGAGGGTATTACCTTCCCTTGGTGTTGAATTTCCTAGTTTTTTCTATTGGAAAAATAGAAAAACTTTATGCCGGGCCAGCCGCACACCCCAGGGAGGTAGGTTACCTGATGTGGAGTCAGGCTGGTGTGAGAGTTTAAAATGACCATTTACTTCCGGTTCCGCTCGGACTTCTGGGGTTGTAGTTCCACCTTCTGAGGTGGAGTCAGGCCGGTGTGAGAGTTCAAAATGACCGTTTACTTCTGGTTCCGCTCTGACTTCTGGGGGTTGTAGTTCCACCTTCTGAGGTGGAGTCAGGCCGGTGTGAGAGTTCAAAATGACCGTTTACTTCTGGTTCCGATCGGACTTCTGAGGACCACTTTCTATAAGCCTTTTGCCATTAGAATATCTTCTTTTTGGAAGCTTCTGTTCATTTCTTCTTGTCATTTTCTGATGGTGTTGGATGATTTCTTCTTGTAAAGTTCTACCAGTGTTAGGTATATCAAGGATATTACCCCTTATCACATGGGTATTTGGTGAATATTCTTTTCCACCCTATGGATTGTCTTTGTATCTCGGTCACCATTTCTTTTGAGGTGCAGAAATTTTTCAGTTTTATATAATCCCATTTGTTTATATTTGCTTCCATTTGCTTTGTCAGTGGTGTTTCATCTTTGAAGATGCCTTTAGTTTCGATGTTGTAGAGCATATTTCCTATGTTTTTTTTGATGTACCTTATAGATTCATGCCTGACATTGAGCTATATAATCCATTTTGATCTGACTTTTGTGCATGGCATTAGAAGGAGGTCTATGTTCATTTTTTTTACATGCAGCTGCACAGTTTTCCAAGCACCGTTTGTTGACAAGGCTTTCTTTGCTCCACTTAATAAATTTTGCTTCTTTATCGAATATTAAGTGATTATATATTTGATAGTGTGTTTCAGGATATTAAGTTTTATTCCATAGGTCTACAAGTCTGTCTCTATATCAAAACTATGTCATTTTAATTATGACTGCTTGTAGTAGAGTTTGAGGTTGGGAAAGGTGATACCTCCCATATTCTTTTCCCCAAAGATTTCTTTAGCTATCCACAGGGGTTTATTATTCTATACAAATTTCAGGAGTGTTTGATAAATTTCTTTGAAGAACGTCATGGGTATCTTTATAGGGACCACATTGAATCTATCATATATATACATCTATATAATATAATCTCAATATTCTAGGGAATATTGCTATTTTGATGATGTTAATTCTTCCAATCCATGAGCAGGGAATGTGTCTCCATTTCCTTAGGTCCTCTTTTATTTCTTGAAGTAACATTTTGTAGTTTTCTTTGTACAGATCCTTTACATTCTTTGTCAAACTGATTCCTTGGTATTTGGTTTTCTGTGGCACAACTGTGAATAGGATCGTTTCTTTAATATCCATTTCTTAGCTTTCGTTCCTGGCATATAAGAAGGCCATTTACTTTTTGGTATTGATTTTGTACCCTGCCACTCTTCCAATGGAGTCTATTATTTCTAGGAGCTTCTTGGTAGAGAGTTTAGGGTTTTCTAGGTATAATATCATGCAAATAGTGACAACTTGGTTCTTCCTTTCCTATATGGATGCCTTTAATGTCTTTTTATTCCCTGATTGCTATAGCAAATACTTCCAGTAGTATATTGAATAGAAGTGGTGAGAGTGGCCAGCCTTGTCTTATCTCCAATCTTAGGGGAAGGCTTTCAATTTTTACCCATTGTGAATGATGCTTACTGGGTTTGTAGTAGATGACTTTGATTATATTGAGAAAGTTTCCTTCAATTTCCAATTTACAGAGAGTTTTTATCATGATTTTATCATGATTTTTATCATGATTTTTATCATGATTTTTATCATGTTTTTAATCATGATTTTTATCATGTTTTTATCCCATTTTACAGAGAGTTTTTATCCAACACCTGTGTGTTGGATCTTTTCAAATGCCTTCTCTGCATTTATTGATATGATCATATGGGTTTTATTTTTTATTTTAGATATGATGTATTATTTTGATTTATTTATGGATGTTGAATAATCCTTGTATTCCCAGGATAAATCCTACTTGGTCATTATGTATACTATTTTTATTACTCTTTGGATTCTACTTGCTAGTATGTTATTGAAGATCTTAGCATCTATGTTCATCAGGAAGATTGGTCTGTAGTTTTCCTTTTTTGTTTTTGGTTTCCTTTTTTGGGGGTTCAGGGGGATATGTGACTCATAGAAGCTATTTGGGAGTGTTTCTTTTTTTCTTTCTTTCTTTCTTTTTTTTTTTTTTTGCTTTCTGGGTCACACCCAGCGATGCTCAGGGGTAACTCCTGGCTCTGCACTCAGGAATTACTCCTGGCGGTGCTCGAGGTACCATATGGGATACTGGGGATTGAACCCGGGCCGGCCGCATGCAAGGCAAATGCTCTACCCGCTGGGCTATCGCTCCAACCCTTGGGAGTGTTTCAGTTTCTTCACTTTCCCAGAAGAGCTTGAAAAGGACTTTAAACCTCTTCAAAGGTTTGATAGAATTCACTGGTGAATCCATCTGGAACTGGACTTTTGTGTTTGGGGAGACTTTTGATTTCTGATTCCACCTCCTTCGATGGTGATAGGTTTGTTGAGGTATTCCAAATCTTGTTGCAGTCTTGGGAAGATATAGGAATTCAGGAATTTATCAATTTCTTCTAGGTTCTCTTGTTTCATGGCATACAGACTCTCATAGTAATCTCTGATAATCTTTTGAATTTCTGTGGTTTTGCTGTGATGTCCACTTTTTCATTTCTGATTCTATTTATTTGGGTTCTCTCTTTCCCTTTTCTTGTGAGTTTTGCAAGTGTTTGTCAAACTTGTTCATTTTTACAAAGAACCAGCTCTTGGTTTTGTTGAACTTCTGGATTGTTTTTTGGGAGTCCATCTCATTGACTTCTGCTCTAAATTTTATTTCTTTCTTCCTGCATGGGTTTGGTTCCTTTTGCTGAAAACTTTCTAAGATCTTAAGCTGTGAAGTAAGACTGTTTGTGATGGCGTTTTCCTTTTTCCTGATGAATGCTTGAAGAGTTGTGGACTTGCCTCTTAATACTGCTTTCTCTGTATCCCACAAGATCTGGTAATTTGTGCCTTCAGTCTCATTTGTTTCCAGGAATTTTTTGGATTTCCTCTTTATTTCTTCTATGATATACTGGTTGTTCAGCAGTAAGCTTTTCAGTTTCCATGGAAGATCAACAAAACCAATTGCTGGTCTTTCTCAAGCTCCTTCTCAAAATAGAAGAAACAGAAACACTCCCAAATAGCTTCTATGAGGCACATATCATTCTGATACCCAGAGCAAGGAGAGACAACACAAAGAAAGACAATTACAGATGAATCTCCCTGATGAAAATAGATGCTAAGATCTTCAACAAAATACTAACAAACAGAATCCAAAGACTATCAAAAAGATTATACATCCTGACCAAGTAGGATCATCCCGGGAATGCAACGATAGTTCTACATTCGCAAGTCAATCAACATAATAATCACATCAATAAGAGAAAAAATAAAAACCATATGATCATATCAATGGAAGCAAAGAAAGCAATTGACAAGATCCAAACCCATTCATGATAAAAACCCTCCATAAAATAGGAATTGAAGGAACTTTCCTCAATATAATCAAAGCCATATATAAAAATATAGCATGACACCAATATCCAAGGCCAGACAAAACATGGATTAGGAGGTCTTGTCAATGAGTAGAACCTACTGAAAATGTGTGGGAGTCAGAGGCTACACAATATAGAGAAAGGAACAGTGTACTAATAATTATTGTAAATGATAATACCAGCGTAGAACTGAACATTGGAAGTAGGCAAAAAGGATATACATGATAACCTCTAATTATATTATTGCAAGCCACAGTGTGCAAAGATGGTAGAGAGAGAGAAAGAGATAGATAGAGAGAGACCTAGACAGAGACAGAAGTAAAAAATCCCTGCCATAGATGAAGGCTGGAGGAAGGGGAGAAATCATGGGATATTTGTGGAGGGGAAATGGTACTGGTGGAGGGATGGGTGCTGAGACACTGTATTACTGAAACACTAATATGAAAACTTTTGTAACTGTATATGACATAGTGGTATAATAAAAAATTAGAAGAAGAATTATAACTTGTAGGTTCTAATTTTAACCTTTCATGATGGAATATTAGGTATCTGAGACAGAAATAAAAAATATACTCCAGTAGATGTTTCTGCTGGAGCATCGAATAAATAGCTAAAAGGACATGAACCTCTGGCCCTGGGCACATCTCTTCGACTCCACCGCTATCCCTCAGAGTCCTGGGCCCTACAAAAGCAGGATGAGAATGCTATTTGGGTCTCCCAAAGAGGAATCAAAAGAGCTTTGCTTGGAATATCATGCCTTACTCAAGTGAGAGAAGGAATCTGGAATTCCAACCTCCATCGATGATCCAGAGTCAGGGACACTGTCTCATTTGCAAAGGCATCGAAATTCAGATGGGATGGACATGTAATGTGATTTGGAGAATACCAGTGGACTAGAGCTGTTACTAACTGGATCCCACAGGACATCAAAAGATCACATGATTGCCCACCCAGAAGATGGTCAGACTTCTTTGTCAAGACCCTGAATGAAAGATTTGACTCTCTTCATATTCCTGAAGCAAACAGATGCCATTGGGCTACATTGGCACGTGATAGGGTCAAATGAAAATGTTACTGGTGCCTGCTTGAGCAAATCAGTGAATAACAAGATGTCAAGTGATCAAGTGATCAAGATGTTTCTACTACATCAGAGTAAACAGAAGACATCCTTGTACCCTAGGATATGGAATAATATTGATATATACATCCAAATAAATGGGTATATAAATCTTATATCTTCAAATGTTTTATTTCACTTTGTTGACGTTGTCTTCATATATTTGCATTATAATTGCATATTATATATTTATTAGCAAATCATTACTAATCCAATGGAACAAAAAAACTAGTTAGTCCTCTTTGACATGTCAATAGAAAAGCACTTCCCTTTATTATTATGGAGGAGAAGTAAATACTAATGTAAGAAAGAGTCTATTATCAAATTCATACTATAATTTTAGAAAATGGAGTCATTATATATTGATACAACTTACAGATATGTTCTTTGACTCTCTCTTTAGAAGAGTATAATATGGATGAGATTTTTAAAATCTCCAAATTTCTGTTAAGAGCATAAAACTACTTGCTAGGAAAATTCTTAATGATTCTTATAAACATGGATATTAGTTTGGATAGTGGTAATTCCTCATAAAACCAAAGAAGGAACATAAAATAATTATATTGGGATCTAAAACACTGTGGCAAGTTAGGGCATCTGTATGACAATGGAGCTAGAATGTCATCTACAAAATTAGGAGTGGAAGTAGATTTTCATCACGTTTAACATGTACCAAGAACAGAAATGATTCCTTAAGATCATAAAAACTGGGGTCAACTAAGTCCTAAAAAATAGCTACAACCATTTTTATGAGATTAAAGTTTGTACTTCAGTTTGCTTCAAACTGTTCTCCTGTTCAAAACATTCTCTGCCTCATGGCATCACGATATTCCACCTTTAGAATATTGAGATGGGGAGACTGTGGAGAGGGGAGAAATCTTTGCAGTAGTGAGAAATTTCTTTCACCAGGAAGACCTGACATCCAACTGGACAGGGCACTGAGTTGCATTGGGGCCAGAGATCTTGGAGGCACCAGGTAGGGAGGCCATCTCTGCATCAGAGAGGACCTCCTGTCAAGGTACACGTGAGATCCAACGGGACAAGGGGATTGCAGCCCATCCAGGTGCTCCTGGCTGCACATTTCATAATCACTCCACAACTCATAGTATACATATAATAATACTCTAATGGCTTCCAGGGTGGCACGAGGAACAGCAAAGAAAAAGACTCCTGATTAGTCCCAAGTGCCCAGATATAATACCTAGGAAAGAGAAGGCATATACGCTTCTTAGAAATAGAACTACAGTTGGAAGTGTGGTGTCCATGGAATGCCATGGCATCATGGGAAACTTAATGTAGACACCCTCCCAACTGCCACCACATGAAATGGATGACGAGCCCTAAAGCCTCACCAAGGCCTACCCACATACATAATCTCTCTGATAAAGAATCAGAGACTAAATGACAAGGATATTTATTGAGCTCAAAGAAACAGTGAAATACATATCCAATAAAATATGGAAGATATGAAAGAAACAGTGGAATGGTAAATAATAAAATACAGTAGAAAATGAAGGCAGATAAAAAAGCAATACATACAGAAGTTTCATCAGTACCATGTACCAAGACAAGAAAGATTACTTGAGGTCATCCCAACTGGGGTTAACTAAGCCAGGAAAGTATACATCCCTGAAAAATAACTACAACCATTTTTATGAGATTAAAATATGTACTTCAGGGTGTAGTCTTCCCCCTGTTTTGTTCAAGGAAGACTAAACACTTGGTTGATGAATGAAAAACTCAATAGATGCTCTCAACAGTAGAATGAAAGCGGAATGCAGAATCAATGAGCTTGAAGATGAGCTGTAGAAAGCAGTTAGGCAACAACAGAAAATGGAAAAGGTATCAGTATACCTCGACAGAAGTCAAGAGAACACTGGAATAAATTCATGGGGATAAACTTAAGAATCATCAGAGCCCCAGAAAGAGAGGGACGCAACCCCAAAGAGATAGGAACAGTTAAAGATATTTTGCATAAATTTGAAAAAGAATTCCCGGAGCTGGAATATGGAGCCATCCAGATCTAAGAAGTCAAAAGGGTACCAGTAAAAGACACCGTATTCATATCCTATCAGAATGACAAATGCCAGATAGAGATAGATATGTTTACCAAAGACTGTGGTAGTTATTTTTTTTTATATATATATATATATATATATATATACAAAAAAACCTCAATGAAATGAATGTCTCACCAAGAAGCCATTACTTTACTAGACTCTCATTCAGAATTAAAGGAATGACACACAACTTCATTGATAGACAACAGCTCAGGGACTTCAGAGACTCAAAACCAACTTTAAAAGAAGAGCTAAAGGGGCTACTTTAAGAACAAACCCTCCCAAACACAACAAATTTCTACTGAACGATGACCAAAAAAACCCATGACAGTAATCTTCCTCAAAGAAATGACCTAAATGCACCAATTAAGAGAGAGTAGCAAAATGAATTAAAAAAATCAAAGGTTCTGCTGTTTACAAAAAGCACATTGGAATAGTCAGCAAAAATGCACTCAAATCACAGACTGAAAGCAATTCTTTATGCAAACAACTCTTCCCTTAAGTCATATGTGGCCTAACTAGTATCAAGCAAGATAGATTTTAGGCTTTAAAAGGCAAGAAGGGTATGTAAATGCCATTTGTAAATCATTAAAGGATATGATATAAGGAAAAAATTACACTCCTAAACATATATGCGCCCAATGAGTGGTCAGAAAAATGCTTAAAACAACTGCTAAGACTTCAAGGAGGACTTTGATAGCAACTAATTGTAACTGGAAACTTCAACACTACCTTGTCATTTCTTGATAGATCAGCGAGGCTATCATTCAGCAAAAAGGTATTGAATGTGAAGGAAGAAATAGAAAATAGAGGCATAGTAGGTATATAAAGTTCTTTTTATATCCAAAAAGCAAAATGCAACCTGCCGCCAAGCATACGAAAAATTATTTAGTTTAGAGTTGCTTGCTACACCATATATTTTATAGTGATGGCATCTTATAGTGATGGCACAAATCTTGTCCGAGATATGCTGAACTGTTAGTGCTAGTTGAGCATTTAGTGCAATATCGTTTCTTGTCTCTGAGCTTGGTGGCTTTCTGTGTAACGTTCCAGTCTAATTTTCTGTGTTCCTACTGGGCTGTCAGGCTCTGAAATTTGGAGATGTCATGCAGCCCTGGTGCACTCCAGCAACTGGTTCACTAGGGTGATTCAGCAATACTAATTCTAATTCTCTTTTATGAACTACATGAATCTCATCAATTGTATTAATCCAGTTTGGTCAAACAGTCTTATTGTACTAATTCTACTTTATAGTACTAATATTTGGTTTTTCAATTAAATACACAGAATGTTAAAAATGTTCAGTAACATAAAAATCAATAAGATGATCACCAGTTTAGTTGAGTGACTTTAATGAAGGGCATTTCCGCTGACCTTGTCTCACATTGCATCTTTAATTAGTGTTTGTGGTCCTAAGACTTTTGAAGGGCTAATCTCCCCAAAGAAATCCACTGATGTCATTAAAAAAAAAATCCCTTTAGCATTTGATAGAAAACTTTAGCTTTGCCTTGGAAAAAACACACAATTAACAATTACTAATACTGACCTATTAGTAGTCATGCAGATTCTCATCTTTTAATCCCAGATGTTTTAAAGACAAAGGTTTATATGTTGCAATTCTGTGAGACCTAACAACAGAGAGCAAATATTGAGGTGTTAATGAATTCTCCTTAGTGAAATCTAGATAAGGAGACATTCGCTTTCATTTTTAACATTAGCACCCACAATTACTTATTTATTTGAACTACTTAGAATTTTTTAATCTTCATAGACATTAAGTTAGTTATCTTTCTGTTACACAGTAATAAATGTATGGGAAGCTCTAGAAAACACTAAAGTCACTGCTGACATTTCCTGATTTTAAGGCTGAATTTCAAAGTACAGAGGTAAGAACATAAACTAATTTCATTAAATACTTTGGGTACATACTTTAAAAGACATCTCACTATGTTAAATGTAGTGGTTAATACTTTACAAAATAAAAAGTACACAAAATATTCAGACAGCACTTTTATTATGATCTATTTATTATTAAAATAAATATTAGGACCAGCAAATTTTATACTTATACATAATAGCCTAATTATGCATATGACTTAATGAATTGCTTAGTAATTATTAACTACAGAATTTTATTTAATTTCATTTATTGTTTTGCTCTACTAGGATTGAGAGCAGGTCCTCACACCACAGAGCAAGCACTATAGCACTGAACTATGAGTCTGATATCCAAAAGGAAAATTTTAAAGGAGGATAAAATAAAATTTTAAAAGTTTCTCTTTTCTACAGATCAGAAAACTAAAATCAACAGCGTCCATGTAATAGCCATTGGCTTTAATCTAAGAATATATTCATCAACTGTATTTAGAGAATTAGCTCCAAGAAGCAACATAGAATAGATTATTCAGTGAATGCTTAGGACAGGCTCAAACAGAGGTGGAGAAAAAAATTGAAATAAGTGTTGTCCATAGCTGCAGTGGGGGTGGGTTTGGGGTTGACCAGTAGAAACCCACCATGTTCTAGAAACTCAGAAAGTGAATGCAAGAACAAAAATTGTCCAGCTATAATATAGGAACAGTCATGGGGAGAGGGGGTAGATAGGATATGAGGGTCTGTGGTGGTGGGATCACAATGGTGGTGGGATTGGTGTTGAAGGATGACTCTTTCTAATAACTGTATTGTGAATAAATCTGTACTTTGTAAATCATGGTGTTTAAATAAAGTTTAAAAATAAAAATATATAAATACAAGGCAATAATTAAAAAATACAAAAAGAAAACTAAAATGAAAATTACTTTCTTTATTTGATAGTTTTAATCTACTTTGAAATACTTCAAAAAATGTCAGGAAACAGCAAAATATTAGCAGTATTTGAGATTAAGGAGACTCACACTTACTCAACATCATACATACAACATATTGTTGATACATTTACACACTTTAATTTTATAGTCACTTTACAGTAGTGTTGGTTATCACTCACAGTATATATTTTCCTTTTTTTCTTGTGGGACTAAAAAAGCTTTAGTATTAGTAAGCTTGATGAGTATAATACAATATTGCCTACATTAATTAAGTTGTGTATTAGCTCTCTAGAATTCATCTATTTGGTACAGATTTGCATTGTTAAATTATGTTCCCATTTCCTCCTTTCATCATCTGATAGCTGCCTTTATTCTATCTTTCCTTTTTTAAGTTTCTCTACTTGATAGTTTACATTTAGATGATATAATAAAATTTTTGTCTTTTTGTTTACTTATCTCACCATAGTAGTATCCTCAAGATACTTGCATATTATCACCAAAGGGATGATTTCATTTATTTACTATATTTTTACATGTATAGGTAGATGATTTATATATAAATATCATTACCATATCCATTAACTATGATGTGAGTTGTTAGTTTTTCCCATACCTTAGCTGTTGAAAATGATCTCCAATAAACATAGAAGTACATTTATATGGTTTTGATAGTGTTTTACATTATTTTGCATGTGTCCTGTCTCATGCTAGTAGAACCCAAAGGCATCCGCTTGCTCCAGGAACATAAAGAGCCTCAAATAATTATATTAGGTCACGGGAATGACCTAATATAAATGTTACTGGTATTTGGCATATCAAATACTACAAGAGCAGCTTGCCAGGCTTGCAGTGCGGGTGGCATACTGTTGTAGTCACCTCTAAATAAAGCATTTATTGATGAACTGCGTGGCCGCTGAGTGGCTACCACGAGCAGGGCTGTGATAGTCTCTTCGGCTTGGTGGAATTGTGACGAGACGGAAGTCAGGATGTGGAAAATGGAGGGCCCCTACGGGAGGGTGGTCTGACTTATTGTGAGGCTCTGCTGGGGTGGCAAGCCAGGGCTAGAACCCACCATGCCTCCCGGGCACCTAACGAGCAGCTGGGCACAGGGAGAGCAAGTAGCAGCTCTGCCCCATGTCTGAGAGTCTCTGGTTCAGCATACCTGGGCCGGATTGAAAAAAAAAAACTGCTGCAAGGTGGCTGTCAATGATCCGGGCTGTGATAGTCTGGTCTGCTGTGTGGAGTTGTGATGAGAGGGAAGTCCGGATGATGTGAGGTTGGCCACATGAAAATGTAGGATATAAAATTTTAGAATGTTTAGATGTATAAGTCATTCTTGTTGCTGCAGAAAATGAAAATCAGTATGGCCTGGGACTTTGAACTAAATCCTTATTTGTTAACATTACATGCAAATTACATTTTATATAAAAATAACAATAATTTAGATATATAGGCCAAATGAACAGGACTTGAGTGAGAGCAATGGTACAAGGAGCAAGTGAACTTTCCTGCTGCAGCAGACTCACTTTTAATCCCTTGCATCACTTATGATCTCAATCGCTGCCAGCAGTGATCCCTGAGTTTTACATAGAAAGCCATAGAAGTAATATTTTAGAAGTCCATTATAGAATGTGTGCCTTTATCCAAGAGACTAAGATAAGCTTACAGAAAAGCCTTCCTTGATGGTAAAAGGGTGGCAGGTATGAATAAGTATCAAATGGTATCAATTGCTAATTTGATCTCCACAACTGTTTTCTCAACAGATAGACAAACATGACCAAGGAGAACTTGACAACTGAATTTATCCTCATGGGATTTACAGATCACCCAGAGCTGAAGACCTTCCTGTTTTTGGTATTTCTTGCCATCTATCTGATCACCATGGTGGGGAATCTTGGCCTGGTTGTACTGATTGTAATTGAGCGTCAACTTCATACTCCAATGTACATCTTCCTGGGCAACCTTGCTCTGATGGATTCCTGTTGCTCCTGTGCCATTACTCCCAAGATGTTAGAGAACTTCTTTTCTAAAGACAGACGGATATCCCTGTATGAATGCATGGCACAATTTTATTTTCTCTGCTTTGCTGAAACTTCAGATTGCTTTCTCCTTGCTGCAATGGCCTATGATCGTTATGTAGCCATCTGTAGCCCGCTGCATTACCATACAAAAATGACAAAGAAACTCTGTATTCAAATGACCACAGGGGCCTATGTTGGTGGTATTATACATCCTATAATTGAGGTAGGGTTACTGTTTAGATTAACTTTCTGTAAGTCTAATAGAATTTATCACATTTTTTGTGATGTTCTTCCACTCTACAGACTTTCATGTGTTGACCCTTATATTAATGAATTAATGGTATTTATCTTTGGAGGGTCTATTCAAACATTCTCTATCATAATAATAGTAATATCTTATCTCTGCATCCTTTTTACTATTTTCACGATGAAATCCAAGAAAGGAAGAGGCAAAGCCTTATCTACTTGTGCATCCCATTTTGTTTCTGTCTCAATTTTCTATGGTTCTCTTCTGTCGATGTACACATGACCTAGTTCAGTTCTAAATGGGGATAATGATATACCCATAGCAATTTTTTACACCCTCGTAATTCCTTTATTAAACCCTTTTATTTATAGTTTAAGAAATAAAAAAGTAATAAATGTTATTAAAAAACATGTGAAGAAAATATCTTGATATTGTGAAATAAATATTGCTTGTCCAACTGTTAATAGAACCTTTTCAAAATCAAGAATTATATAGCAAGTGAAACTTCATGGCATTGTACATAGACAAAATTTTAAAGTTCTAAAACATGATTATATATTAACAACTATTTTAGATGGAGTTATTAACATGTAAGGTAATATGAGATAGTTTTACGGCTTTTATTTTAATTGAATTAAAGAAAAATGATGCAAACTTATTAGCTTTAATTTCTAAAATTGTGGATAGTTATAACTATCTGTAAAAACATATTTTTACAGTTCAGAATGAACTTTATTAGTCCAAAGGAATTAGAAGTTTCTATTCGAGTCTGTCATCTAATTTCACTTATATCAGCATCAGCTACTGTCATTATCAACTGACATAAAATGTCAGTATCAACTCTTGTATTTGTTGCCCTTTTTGTGGACTTGAAACAAGAAATATGAATTTTTCTGCTTTTATGTTTTATTATTGAAGATTGGCTATTATGAGCATGTTAATTTAGAACACCTTGTAAATTTTTACAAAGAATCAAGTTGAAATTTTTATAGGGATTTCCTTGCACCTATAGATAAATTTGGGTGCATTGTTAATTAAACAATATTAAGACTTTTGATCTATGAACCAGAGATGCACCCTAGCATTTAGCCATATCCCTGGCCATCATTAGTTCATGTTTAAAGTTAATCCAAATTTGCACAGAATAAATCCACATAATTATGATGTACAACTATTTCTTTGTATTGTTGAATTTTATTTACTGGAATACTTACAGGATTTTGCATGTAAATATTCTCATACATATTGAATTATATATGTGTGTATATATATATGCATGGTTTTTCATTTTAAATAATCTGGGTCCCTTTAAATGAAAAGATTTAAATGCTTCTATCTTTGTGATACTTCAGTTGCAAAAAATTGGTGCTCTTTTGCATCTTGGTAGAATTCAGCAACAGTTAAGCTCTCTTGGTTGGGGATTTGTTTGGGTACTTTCTCTTATTAAAATAGGGACCACGCTGTGCTCTGGGACCCCAAGACTTCTACTTGCCAGATACAAAGATGGCCTGATGGTTTGGTGCTCAGGCCCAGCAATGCATTTCTGCTTGGGAAACACCAGCACAATAGCAATGGTACTCAGGGCTACCAGGATATCACAGAGATGCTCTTGAACCATGCTGTGCCACGGATACACATCAGTCTCTCTTACTCTAGTCATATGCTGCATATGAGTCATCTGCCTGAACTTGGTAGTTTATAGTGTGGTTGGGCCCTCCCTAATGTAGCTTGGGGTTCTGGGGACAGATGTAAGCAATTTGTGTAACAAATTAAGAGATTGGGTTTTCTTAGTCAGGGATGTCTAAAGAAGAATAATCTGTGTCTAGATAATTCAGGAATACTTTGTGATATGAAAATTGCTTTTCAACAGAAGCATGTGTTATTTCAAATTAATACTACTATATGGAGACTTTCTTTATGAAGTGATAGTTCAGTTAATTCCAAAAGAGTTCCTTATTTTATATGCCAAGGTTAGTATTTGAGAAAATAATATTTAGATATATTTAATGCTGAATATGTTGTAAATTTTACTCCATTTAATAAAATTTTATCTTAACATTATTATGCCATTTATATTTTTGGGGTCAACAACCTCAATAGCCACAAATTCGTGGGCTAAAGAGGATATATTCTACATATCATCTATATACTTGGTATTTTACTTCTCCTCTACAGTTGATTCTCTTGGAGGCGCAGATTATTTTATTTAGGATTATAGTAGTTCTATTTCCTGTCCAATTGAGCTCAGAAAAATTGCTTTGATGTTAGTATTGTTTGTTGGTACAGGTAAGTTATATCAACCAGTCAATTTCACAACACTGTTTTAAATACTGATTCATAAACGATGCTGACAAAGTATGGAAGAAGCAGAATATAAGACGTATAACTCATGAATCTCTAGTAATTATACTAAGGATTCAAACTTGTAATTCTTGGGACAGGAGTAATAAGTAGCGGGTGGGGTGTTTATCTTGTATGTGGTTGACCCAGGATTGATCCCTGGCATCCCATATGGTTCACTTAGCAAAGCCAGTAATAATTCCTGAGTCAGAGGCAGGAATAACCCCTGAACATCGATAGGTGTCACACCAAAAGTAAAAAACACGTTCTAATTGTCTTTAGTGGAACATGTTGTTATCTTTGATGGCTTCTTCACGTTGAAAAAAGCAAGAAAGCAAAGATATATAAGATAAACATCCAAGCTATGTGTTAAAGAGAGAGCATGGTCTTAAAGAGCTAGTGCAAAACTTCTAATTTTTAGTTCTAAAAATTATAACTTGTACATTCTATTTATAGCATTCAAGATGGACTATTAGGGATCTGAGCCAGAAAGAAAAATATACTCTAGTAGATGTTTCTACTACATCAGAGCAAATTGAAGACATCCTTGTGTCCTAGTATATGGAATAATATGATATCCACATCCAAATAAAGGAATCCATAAGTCTTATAACATCTCTGAATTACATATTTAATTTTGTTGAAGCGGTCATCAAAGCCCTAACTAAACAGGGTGTTCAAACCCAATACATCAAGATCCTTCATGAGCTCTATTACGGATTCACCACCAGGATCTCACCATTCTACTAGGAAGTGATCATTGATGTCAATAGAGGGGTTCGGCAGGGTGATACCATTTCACCAAAACTCTTCAGCACCACCCTGGAGAACAACATGTGACAATTAGAATGGAAAGGAATGGGAGTGAAGAGAGACTACACCACCTCTGCTTGGCTGATGACATCGTTCTAATAACACCAAACATTAGCCAAGTGGCACAAATGCTGGCTGACTTTGACCGAGAATGTGGACAGACAGGTCTACAGCTGAATCTCAACAAAACTGTGTTCATGAGAAATGAACCAGTTCCAGAAGCCCCATTCACTCTCAATGGAACAAACATCTCTGAATGCAGCAGTTATGTGTACCTAGGTCGAGAAGTCAACATGATGAACGACCTAAAACCTGAGCTGCGCAGGAGAAAAAGAGCGGCATGGAATGCCTTCAAAAGCATCAAAAAAATAGCTAAAAAGACAAAGAACCTCAGGCTCTGGGCACATCTCTTTGATCCACCATTCTCCCTGCATTAGAATATCCCTAAGAGACCTGGGCCCTTTGAAAGCAGGATGAGAATGCTATTCGGGTCTCCCTAAGAGGAATTGAAAGAGCTATGCTTGGAATATCATGCCTCACTCAAGTGAGAGAAGGAATCCAGAGTTGCGACCTCCGTCATTGTTCCAGAGACAGGGATGCTTTCTCATTTGACAAGACATCAAAAATCAGATGGACTAAACATGTAATGTGATTTGGAGACGACCACTGGACTAGATCCATTACCGACTGGATCCCAAGAAACATCAAAAGATCACGTGGCCGCCCACCACAAGATGGTCAGTGTTCTTCGTGGAAGACCCTGAAAGAACGGTTTGAGGCTCTTCATATTCCTGAAGCAACCAGATGTTATTGGGCTACACTGGCACGTGATAGGGTCAAATGGAAATGTTACTGGTGCCTGCTCGAGCAAATCGATCAATAAAGGGGATGTCAAGTGATCTTCTTATATCTGCATTATGCTTATATATTGGATTTTTATCAATAAATCAGTGCCAATCCCAAGGAACACAAAAAACTAGCTAGTACTCTCTGATGTGTCACTAAAAATGCAGTTTCCTTTATTTTTGTGGAGGAGAAAAAAATACCAATGAGAGAAAGAGTCAATTATCAAATTAGCATGATAATTTTAGAAAATGGAGTTATTGCGTATAGATAGTACTTACAAATTTGTTCACCCTCTCTTTAGAAGAGAATAAGATAGATGGTATTTTAAAATCTCTAAATTTCTAAGAGAATAGAACTACTTGCTAGGAAAATTCTAAAAGTTTCCTATAAACATAAATATTTGTTTGTATAGGGATAATTCCTCATAAAACCAGGGAGGGAATATGATGAAAGAATTCTGGTGGGCTCTGAAACTCTGGCAGGCACATTAGGTCATCTGTATAACAGTGAAGCTGGAGTGTCATCTCAAAGTTAGGAGTGGAAGTTGATTTCATCAAGTTTACCATGTACTAAGAACAAGAAAGATTACTTGAGATGTTCACTACTCTAGTCAACTAAGCCGGAAAAGTATACATCTGTGGAAAATAACTACAAACATTTTTTTTTAATTTATTTTTTTTTTACTTTTTTTTTTTTGGGGGTCACACCCGGCAATGCTCAGGGGCTACTCCTGGCTCTGCACTCAGGAATTACTCCTGGCGGTGCTTGGGGGACCATATGGGATGCCGGGGATCGAACCCAGGCCGGCCCAGGCCGGCTGCGTGCAAGGCAAACGCCCTACCCACTGGGCTATCTCTCCAGCCCCAACTACAAACATTTTTATGAGATTAAAATATACTTACTTCAGGGTGCTCCAAACTACTCTCCTGTTCAAATAATTTATCAGCCTCTATAGCACCAAGACATTCCATGTTTAGAATATTGAGACAGGAGACTCAGGGAGGAAGTGATCTCTGCAGCATTGAATAATTTTTCTGACCAGGTGTGCCTGAGATCCACCAGACAAAGTGGTTAGAGCACATCCAGGTGTCTCCCAGGCATCACAATTCTTCACCATTCCACAACTCATCATCACTTATCACTTGCCTCTTGTCTTCCAGTTGTTCATCAATTTGTTCAAGCTGGTGCCAGCAACATCTCCATTCATTGGAATTGAAGTCCATTATTGCTATGGTTTTTGACATATTGCGTATACCACTAGTAGCTTGCCAGGCTTTGCAGTGGCTTTGGGTTCATCCAAGACCTCCCAGTCTTTTTCTATATCATACCATCAACCATCCAGGGCCTACGGGCAGAGCCCTAGGGGTGTAGACAAGTCTGTCTCCTGTTTGGCACCTGTGTTGGCAGAACATTAGATGAAGGACAACCATGCGAGCAAGTTGGCTTCTGAAAAGGATTCAGCACAATCGACCATATCCACACAGTAACCAAGCTCATTGAGGTTTGTAGGGAGTGCAAGATGCCTCTCTGTTTAATGTTCATGGATTTAAAGAAAGCTTTTGATTCTGTTGATACTGAAGCGGTCATCGAAGCCCTTGCCAAACAGGTCATTCCAACCCAACACATCAAGATCCTTTGTGAGCTGTACTACAGATTCACCACCATGATTGCACCATTCTACAAGGAAGTGATCATTGATGTAAAAAGAGGGGTTTGGCAGTGTGATACCATTTCACCAAAACTCTCAGTGCCTTCCTCAAGAACGTCATGTGACAATTAGAATGGGAAGAAATGGGAGTGAAGATAGTATTCGGCAAGAGTAAATTGGTCACTTTGTAGATAGGTTAAATTTAAAAAATTCTAAATATGATGGCATATGAGTCAAATAAGGCAATTCAAAATAGTGTCTGTCAATATTTATTTCAAACTCTAATCTAGGAAGATTTATTGCAGTGAACTAAATAGCTGTATTAAAGTTCTTAATTGTGTCAAGATATTTTAGCAAATAGTTGTTTCATTATATAATCGCTTCTTGGCCTTTTGGCTAAGACCATGTGTAGTTGTTTCATTATAAGGGATTTAAATATTTAACAAATTCAAAAGATGTTAGGAGCACTGTGTAACATATAGGTAACTCCATTTAATATTGTATCAAATTTGTAGAATTGTATAAACATGTGTCAGCAATAAACTCATTTTTATTAGAATTTTAATTTTATTTGTGCTCTTTCAAAAGACTTGTTTAAATTGCTTTACATATAGTATGTATTCTTCAATAAAAACATTCTTTCCCTTATCCCTTAAGGGCAGTCAATTTTACTTATTTCAATAAAATGAATTACCTGTATTATGGTATAGTATATTAGCAATTTTGTAATTTTAAATTATGTCAATGGTAATTAGACACGTACAACCCTTATGGATTTGAATACTTTGTGAAATCTTACCTGTTATCTAAGATATATGACAATGTAATCCTAAATATACTGACAAAATAAAAATATTACTATCAATAGTTTTATATATTTCCTGTTGAAAATAGCAATCACCAATACTGAGTCTAATCAAATTATCAATATAAGCATATCAATAAAAAGAAAAACTGGATCTGCTATAGTGAAAATTCTAGCTAGAATAAAAGAATTTGCTGACCACATGCTTATACAAATATGAAAGAAAAATTTAGACCATAATATCTACTTTTTATCCTAATTTTTTATCCTAATATTTTTGTCTCCAGGTTTAAATATTATTATATGTCTAACACAATGAAATAGTGACCAAGGCTCTATTCACAATGTTTATATCCTTTATGACAATTTTATGCAATCCTATCTCATAATCTCTTAAACTTCTCTAAAATTCAATGTTCTTAATTTTGTTAATTCTATGGAAAGTCTATATTATCCAGTTTTTATACTCAGAAATATATTTTGTTTTCTCCTAATATGTTATATACTTACCAAAACTCAATAATCATCTAAGTTTATCACATACTTAGTATAGTGTCAGAACCATGTTTTTACAAAATAACATGATTTAAAATACACAGATTTTAAATATAAACATTAGGATCACCTTTTTTCCCAGAAATTGCTGAAATTTCAGTACATATTAGACACTGTACTGAAATACAGTGTTTTGAAATTTTTTTGGCTTTTTTTTAGTTTCTTATCCTTATCTATGATGAATTTAGTGTACTTTTTATAATCAAAAATAAAGTACGAGTTCTATGCATTTCTGGTCTATAATTTTTTATTTCATTCATTTATTTGTTTGTTTATTGATTGATTTTGCTTTTTTGGATCACACCTGGCAATGCTCAGGGGTTACCCCTGGCTTTGCACTCAGTTATTACTCCTGGTGGTGCTCAGGGGACCATATGGGATGCCGGGATAGAACTTGGGTCAGCCATGTGCAAGGCAAACGTCCTACCCTCTGTGCTATCGCTCTGGCCTCTGGTCTATAATTTTTTCAATTTTCCAGAATTAAAATGTAAAAGCATTAGTAAAAATATTTAGTCAAATTTTAATCACTAATTCATTAATTTTGTTGGTAAATCAATTAAATGTTATACAGAGTCTGTCATTTATTTCAATAATTTCTATTTTACATACAAGATATTAAATGACATTCTCCTCTCCATTTTGTTGAGCCTGGTAGCCCGCCCAGGAGCTGCCCTGCGGCCATCAGCCATAACATGAAGAGGCTCAGAAGCGGCTTGGGTGGCTGGAACTCAGCTCGCCCGGGCCCAGCTGAATATAGGACCCTCAGGAGGGCAGACGGGTTTTGGGAGTGGGCCCGTCACCTCTGGGGGGTCCCGGAAGCAGCCGGATGAGACTCCGCCCATCACACTGGCCACCATTTTCGTTGTCCGGACACTGGGAAACTGCCTCACGACCGGAATAACAGAGCAAAACCAGTTCGAGCCCAGGTAGGCAGCTCCCAGAAGCGGGAATCACTGGGAATTCGTCAGATGGAGTCAGGGTTCGGCCATTCCCCTCCATTAAAATAGTGGAAACAGTGATGTCTTTTAATGCACTGCATTCCACGAAGAGCAGGAAAGTTTGGCGGGAGGGAGAGATAAAGAGGAGAGAAATGACATGCAGAACCCGCCAAGTAGTTGAGGTGTGGGAGGGGGAGGGAGGTGGGGACATTGGTGATGGGAGATGGATTTGGATGGAGGGATGGGTTTTGGAACACTGTGGAACCAAAACTCTACATGAGCATCTTTCAATTGTATGTCTGAAGTGGTGTAATAATATTTGGTGGGGGGGAATAATAAAATAAAATTAAATCGAAAAAAAAAACTTAGCCAAAAAAAAGATATTAAATGATAATAACAGTGGAAAATAATATTCCTTATCTTAAGGTTAAATATTTCAATGAATTAAAATGCAGTTACTTTTTATTATATTTTAAAAATATATTTTAGGGGCCGAGCAAGAAAGCCCAGCGGTAGGGTTTTTGACTTGCATGCGGCCGGCCTGTGCCGGCCCTGATTCCATCCCCGGCATCCCATATGGTCCCCTGAGCACAGCCAGGGAGTAATTTCTGAGTGCAGAGCCAGGAGAAACCCCTGAGCATCGCCGGGTGTGACCCAAAAAACAATATATATATATATATATATATATATATATATATATATATAATCGGGCGCTCCGCCGGGGTCCCCGACAGTGCCGGAAGCGAGTTCCCTTCTACCTCCGGCCGGCGAGGAATGGATGAACACTCAGGGGTCCGATGAGGTTTTAAAAGACTTTACTTATCACAGGTTCAGGCATACAAATCAGCAAAAGGAAAAACCCGATGCTTAGGATTCCAGGCTAGAACCCCCAGCCACGTGTAGGCCAAGATGGCGACCACCACGGTATAACTTCCAAGGGGAATAAACGCTCACAAGGCGAAATCCCACAGGGAAGAAGAAGCCCGGGAGAGCGGGAACCGGCAAGTTTATACCCCCCGCAACTCAGACCTTCCTCCCATTGTTATGGAAAGCAGGGAGGGTCCAATGCCCTCAGGTAACCCCTCCCTGCATCTCACCTAGGGCCTTTACTGTGCTAATGTTTTGAGCCGGAATGCCTTTGAAATGTAGAGAAGGGGGTTTCTGAGATGGCATGTCACTGTACCAAAGATCAACACCAATGCCAGTTAAATATTTCTCCAAGCCTTCACAAGTCTCCCTCTACTTCATTGTAGTTTTATATTTTATCAGGGAGCCATGCTTGTTTGTTTGGAAGCAAACAGCATTTCTCTCTGGTCTAATTACTAGGTGTCCTTACGTGGCCAGGCAATATGCTGGTAATATCTAGCCAGTCCCACGATGATTGTGATAGCATGGGAGAATATTTATACCAGCTAGTACAGCATACATGGTCGGATAAACTGCCACATTTAGACTACCCCTTATCTACGGGTGATCTGCGGGAGGCAATCCAGAGCAGATGCAGCGGCCCTTAGGAGTCCTGCAACATATATATATATATATATATATATATATATATATATATATATATATATATATATATATATATATACATATACATATATATTATTATTATTATTATAACACCGTGAGATATACGGTTACAAAGTTGTTCATGTTTAGGTTTCGGTCATACAGAGTTCCAACACCCTTCCCTCCACCAGTGCCCATTTTCATCACAAATGTTCCCGATTCCCTATCCCGTCCCCTAGCCTGTCTCTATGGCAGGTTCTTTATCTCTTTTCTCTTTTTCTCTTCTCTCTCTCTCTCTTTCTCTCTTCCTTCTTTTACACATTGTGGATTGTAGTACATACATTTAGAGGTTATCATGTGTATCTTTTTGCCTGTATTTAATGTTAATTCTAGGTTGGTATTAGCACTTTCGACAATTATTAGCACACACATGTGGTAGTCAGAGGTTAGGTAAGACAGAGAAGGGAACAGTGTGTAATACTTTGTATTCTTGAATCACCTTATGGTTATTATAGCTTACCTGTGTATTTTCTGATAAAAGTACTTTTGAAAGCAGAATAATTCACTGTTCTGTCTTCAGTTTTCCACAATATCTTTATATAGAAACAAATCCATACAATAAATTGATTAAATTCAAAACCTTTAAAAGGCTTCAGTATTTTGGGTAATATGAATTTCTGCCTTTCTATACTTAGATTAAATTAGAAATCCACTGTCCTTGTACTTTTAATTCGTTAACAAACATTTTTATAGTAGCTTATTGGGCTTTAGTTGTTATTTGTTTTTGGAGAAATTAAGAATAAAAATCCTTCTTTTAAAATGTTTACTGATAAATTATGAAAATCCAGGACACTCTTTCTACCAATAATTATGTTAGCCTCAGGGCAAAATTTAAATTTTCCACTGGTTCTAAAGGGAATAGTGTGGCATTGGCATTAGGGTATTCTTCAGACAGAACCTGAAAAACCTGGTCCCAAATACAGGTAAACAAAAGAGCTTTAATTAATGGTCAAGGTCCTTTGAGATTTTTTGAGTAAAACCGAAGGGCATCACAAAAATCAGTTTAAAAATTATTTTCTTTTTTTGCACTCTTGAATTTTCTCCTTTTTTTTCCTCCTCTTTCTTCTCTCATTTCTTCTTGTTTCTGTGCCATACCCTGCAGTTCTCAGGAATTACTTCTGGCTCTGTGACCAGGAATCACTCCTGGTTGTTGTCGGGGGGACCAATGTGGTGTGTTGGATCCAACCAGGCTGGCAAAATATGAGGCAAATGTTTTAATCCCTGTTCAGTATCTCCAGTTCTGTTGCTCTCTATCACTCTCCACCTTTTTTTTTTGCTTTTACAAAAGAAGTCTGTATTAATATGAGAAAAAAATTGCTATGCTCAGCAGGGCTACATTATTTTCCTTCACTCCCTTTAATGAATGTTACCTAATCATATAGAGTCATCATCTGAAACTGATGGCATCTTTGACTTCGCTTATGTAGTATAAGAGATCTTTTAAATTGCTTGTCTGTATCCATCGTTCATCCTATTATAGATATTATTAAGAACAAAGCAGGCAACACAATACAAAAAAAAAGGATACTATAGACCAATCTCCATGATGAACACAGATGCTAAGATCTTCGGCAAATTACGGCAAACAGAAACCAAAGACTCATCAAAGATTATACATCATGATCAGGTAGGATTCATCCTAGGAATGCAAGAATGGTTGAACATTTGTAAGTCAATCAGCATAATACACATAATACATAATATAATCAATAAGAGAAAATATAGGAACCATATTACCATATCAAGTACATTTGACAAGATCCAGCACCTGTTAATGATTAAGGTCCTCCATAAAATGGAACTTGAAGGAACATTCCTCAGTATAGACAAAACAATCTACCAAAACCCCACAGTGATATCATTCTCAATAGGGAAAAACTCAAAGCCTTCTCCCAAAGATCAGGAACAAGAGAAGGTTGCCCACACTCACCATTTCTATTCAATATAGTACTGGACGTACTTGCCATAGAAATCAGAGAAGAAAAGAACATGAAGGGCATCCAAATAGACAAACAGAAGTCAAGCTATCACTATTTGCAGATGACATGATATTATACCTAGAGAACCCTAAACTGTCTACCAAAAAGCTCCTGGAAACAATAGATATCTATAGTAGAGTGGCAGGGTACAAAATCAATACAGAAAAGTCAGTGGCTTTCCTATATTCAGATAATGAAACAGAAGAAAGGGATATTAAAAAAAGATCCCATTCAAAATGTGGCTCAGAAAATCAAATACCTAGGAATCAGCTTAACTAAGAGAGTAAAGGACTGTACAAAGAAAACTGCAAAACACTGCTTGAAGAAATAAAAGAGGACACCAGGAAATGGAAACACATTCCCTGCTCATGGATTGGGAGAAACAACATTGTCAAAATGGTAATACTCTATAGAGTTTTATACAGACTCAATGCAGTCTCTATAAGAATACTTGTGACAGACTCCGAAGAAATTGACCAAACTATCCTGAAATTTCTATAGAACAATAAACCCCCAAGAATAGCTAAAGCAATCCTTAGGAAAAAGAATATGTAGTACAGTTTCCCAACTTCAAACTGTACTACAATGCAGTAGTAATTAAAACAGACTTTTGACCTATGGAATCAAGGTCAGTGTCCTGACCCCCATGCTAAAATACATGATCATTTAATCTTTGATAAAGGAGCAAAAAAGTATGAAATGAAGCAAGGAAAGCCTCTTGAACAGTGGTGCTGGGAAAACAGAGCAGCTACATGTAGAAAACTGAATTTGGACCTCTGTCTAACACCATGCACAAAAAACAGATCAACATGAATTAAAGATCTCAATATCAGACCTGAAGCAATAAATTACATCTAGGAAAATAGAGGAGAAATCCTTCACAATGTTGATGCTAAAGACATATTCAAAGATGAAACACCATTAACCAAGCAATTGGAAGCAAAGATAAACAATGGGACTATAAGAAACTAAAAACTTCTTCACCTTAAAAGAAACAGTGACCAAGAGACAAAGACAGTCCACAGAATGAGAAAGACTATTCACCTAATACTCATCTGAAAAGGGATTAATATCAGGATACATCAGGCTTTGGTAGAACTCTATTAGAAGGAAACAGCCAGGGGCTGGAGCAATAGTACAGTGGTATTGCATTTGCTTTGTACACAGCCGACCTGGCTTAGACCACTGGCATCCCATATAGTCCCTGAGTAATTCCTGAGTGCAGAGCCAGGATTAACTCCTGGGCATCGCTAGGTGTGACCCAAAAAAGCAAAACATCAACAACAACAAAAATAATATAAAATAATGACTGTGTATCTTCTTAGGACAGTTTCAAGAATGTACACAAGGGGATTTACATGATAATCTATAAATGTCTGTAGGGCAAGCCCCAATGATGTTTAAGATAAGGAAAAAGAGAGAGAAAAAAGAGAGAGAAAGAGAGAGAAGATAAGGAAAAGTGCCTACTATAGAGACAGACTGGGGGAGGAGGGAGGGAATTTGGGGTCATTGTTGGTGGGAATAGGGCACTGGTGGAGGAACTGGTGCTGGAACAATGTATGACTGAAACCCAATCATGAACATTTTTGTAACTGCATATCGCATGGTGGTACAATGAAAATATTTTTTAAAAAAGAAGAGGTAGGGAAAATTTGAGATAATTGTTCATTGTTGCAGTGGTGGTAGGTTTGGGATTGAATATTGAACATTTGGAAGAAATTAACATAAACATCTTTGTTAGAAAATTGAATAGACATCCACCCCATTTAATAAGTTCATAAGAAAAGCACTAATACAGATGGCCCAACACACATGTAGCTACAAATAAATATGGTCATACCTTTATCAATACCGCTCCAAGATATATTTTGTAATAGCAATACAATTGGTGCCTACTCAGGAATCAGGCTTAGAGTTGGGGTGGGGTGGTGGACGAAACAAGGGGTTTTGGTGGTGGTAAAGGAATATTGGTGGTAGGACTGGTCCTGGAATAGCAGATGATTGAAACAATTGTACTGTGAGCAACTTTGTAAACCACGTTTTTTAAATAAAATTAATATATGAAAAACTGAATCAAACATTCTTCTGTTTACAAAAACCACATTTGAACATTCAGAGCAATTACAAACTCAATGTCAAAGATTGAAAAACAATTCTTAATGTGAACTATTCCTCTGATAAGGACTGGGTAGCCTAACAAGTACCCAAGAAGATAGATTTCAGGCTGAAAAATGTTTTAAAAAAAGTGGATATCATTTCTTAATATTTAAGGAATATGTATAGAGGAAAGAAATTACACTCCTAAGCGTATACAATACAAACAATGAGGGGCCAGCAAAGTACTTAAACAACTTTTTTAAGAAAAATATTTTATTATGCCACCGTTAGATAAACATTTACAGAGATGTTCATGTTCAGGTTTTGGTCATACAGTGTTCCAGCACCCATCCCGCCACCAGTGTCCTTTTCCCACCACCAATTGCCCCAATTCCCTCCGCTTCCCTAGCCTGCCTTTATGACAGGTACTTTATCTCTTCTCTCTCTCTCTCTCTTCCTTCTCTTATACATTGTAGATTGCAATACATACATTTAGAGGTTATCATGTGTATCTTTTTGTCTATATGCCCAGTTCTAGGCTGGTATTAGCCTAGAACACTGTTCCCCTTCTCTGTCTTACAAACCTGTCGGGTACACAGTCGGGGTCCCCAGCAGTGCTGGGAAGCAAGAGTTCCCTTCTACCTCCGAAGTCGGCTAGGAAAGGATGAAGACTCAGGAATCCGATGCAGTTTTAAAAGGGCTTTACTATCACAGGTTCCAATATACAATCCAAGAGAAGGGAAAACCTCCGGACTTTGGGTTCCCAGCTAGGCCCCAGCCAGGTGTAGGCCAAGATGGCTGCCATCATGTGTTGAGACACAACAGAGATGAAGAGGAAGGAGAGGCAAATGCCAAGGAAGTCAAAATGGCAAAAGGGAGAAAAAAGGGGGGCTTCTTTCTTCTTGCAGCTTATTTTATATCTAGAAATCTGCCCAAACTCCCCAGCCCAGCCCATTCTGGGCTGGGCTATCTAGAGATGAAAACAGGAAAATAGCTCTATAAATGTAGCAACTTCAGGAGGCCTTCTGGCTGTTTACAAGGGCCCAGAGCTAATTCAAAGTCTCCATAGCAGAGCAGGGAGGAGCTATAAGCTAAATGTAAGTTCCCTGGCAGGAAGGGTCAAATGCCCTCAGGTAATTTCTCCCAGCACCTCACCTAATGTCTTGAGCCAAGATCTGCCTGGAAATTTCTTTATGGGTAGAGAAGGAGGTTTCTGAGATGGTATGTCTCTGTACCAAAGACATACTAAATGCCAGTTAAATATTTCTCCAAGCCTTCTACTTGGAAGAGTCTCCTCTACTTCACGGTAGTTTTGTATTTCAGTTGCCTTTGAGTTATCAGGGAGCCATGCTTGCTTGCTTGGAGGCTAACAGCATTTCTCTTTGGTCTAATTACTTATAGATCCAATGTGGCCAGGCAAATATGCTGGTAAGATGTAGCTAGTCCCACAATGATAGTGGTAGCATACATGGTCAGATAAACTGCCACATTTAGACTATCCCCCTATCTAAGAAGTGACCTGCAGGGAGGCAATCTAGGGAAGATGCAAAGGCTCTTAGAGGAGTCCTGCAACAATAACCTCTGATTCTCACATGATTGTTGTAGATTCAACATTTGACAAGACTTTCTGATCCATGTTTTGTCTGACCTTGGATATTGGTATCATTCATATATATATATATATATATATATATATATATATACATATATATACATTTATATATATTTATACTTATATAATCATGCAGGTAAAGGAAATCATGAAATCATGCTGTTCATGAAGAATGAACTAGTTCCAGAGGCCCCATTCACTCTCAATGGAACAAACATCTCTGAATGCAGCAGTTATGTGTACCTAGGTTGAGAAATCAACATGATGAACCACCTAAAACCTGAGCTACGCAGGGAGGAAGAGAGCGGCATGGAATGCCTTCAAAGGCATCGAAGAAATAGCTAAAAGGACAAAGAACCTCCGTCTCTGGGCACATCTCTTTGACTCCACCGTTCTCCCTGCATTAACATACGCCTCAGAGACCTGGGTCCTTTGAAAGCAGGATGAAAATGCTATCGGGTCTCCCAGAGAGGAATCCAAAGAGCTATGCTTGGAATATCACGCCGCACTCAAGTGAGAGAAGGAATCCAGAGTTCTGACCTCCGTCGCTATTCCAGAATCAGGGATGCTGTCTCGTTTGCCAAGGCATCGAAAATCAGATGGGCTGGACATGTAATGCGGTTTGGAGACAACCGCTGGACTAGAGCCGTTACCTACTGGATCCCACGGGATGTCAAAAGATCACGTGGGCGCCCACCTACAAGATGGTCAGACTTCCTTGTAAAGACCCTGAAGGAACGGTTTGAGGCTCTTCATATGCCTGAATCAACCAGATGCCATTGGGCTACATTGGCAAGTGATAGGGTCCAATGGAAATGTTACTGGCGCCCGCTCGAGCAAATCAACCAATAACGGGATTCAAGTGATCAAGTGATCAAGTGATATAATCATGCAAATAAATGCACTCATTCTATATGTGTTTTTTTTTCTTCTGGCTAATTTCACTCAATATGATCCTCTTCATGTCTATTCATTTATAGCAAATTTCATAACTTCATTTTTCCTAACAGTCGCATAGTATTCCATTGTGTAGATGTATCAAAGTTTATATATCCAGTCATCAGTTCTTGGGCACTCTGCTTTTTTCCGGACTCTGGCTATTGTGAATAGTGCTGCTATGAAAATAAAAGTGCAGATGGTGTCTCTGCTTTGTTTTTTTGGCTTCCTGGGGTATATTCCCAGGAGTGGTATGACTGGGGTCGAACGGGAGTTCAATTTCTGATCCTTGGAGGAATTTCCTTATTGTTTTCCAAAAAGGCTGTACTAGTCGACATTCCCACCAACAATAGATAAGAATCCCTTTCTCCCGCATCCATGCCATCATTTACTGTTCTTGCCCTTTTGGATATGTGCCAGTCTCTGTGGTGTAAAATGATATCTCATTGTTGTTTTTATTTGCATCTCTCTGATGATTAGTGATGATGAGCATTTTTTCATATGCCTTTTGGTCATCAAATTTCTTCCTTGTCGAAGTTTCTGTTCATTTCTTTTCCCCATTTTGTAAAGGGGTTGGCTGTTTTCTTCTTGTGAAGTTCTACCAGTACCTGATAATCCTCAATATTTTCCCCTTATCAGATGGGTATTGGGTGAATATTCTTTCCCATTCTTGGACTGTATTTTTTATAGTGGTCACTGGTTTTTTGGAGGTAAAGAAGATTTTTATATTCATGTAGTCCCATATGTTTACCTTTGCTCCCAGTTTCTTTGTATTGGTGTTTCATCTTTGAAGAAGCCATTAGTTTCAATGTCATGGAGGGTTTCTCCTATGTTTTGTTTGACACACTTTATGGATTTGGGTCTGATATTGAGATCTTTAATCCATTTTGATCTGAATTTTGTGCATGGTAATAGGTCCAAATTCATATTTTTACATGTTCTTGCCCAGTTTTCCCAGAACCAGTTGTTGAAGAGACTTTCCTTGCTCTATTTAGAATGTTTTCCTGCGTTCTCCAAGAATAAATGATCATGTATTTGAGTATGGGTGTCAGGATACTCAACTCTATTCCGTAGTCCGCAGGTCTGTTTTAATTCCAATACTATACTATTTTAATTACTACTGCTTTGTAGTACAGTTTGAAGTTGGGACAGGCGATGCCTCCCAACTTCCTTTTCCCTAGGATTGCTTTAGCTATCCATGGGGGTTTATTTTTCCAGACAAATTTTAGGAGTATTTGGTTAATTCCTTAAAAAATTTAATGGGTTTCTTTATAGGGACCACATTGAACCTGTATAAAGCTCTAGGGAGTATTACCATTTTTACAATGTTGATCCTCCCAAGCCATGAGCAGGTAATGTGTTTCCACTTCCTCATGTACTCTTTTATTTCTTGAGAAAGTGTCTTATAATTTTCTTTGTACAGGTCTTTTACATACTTGGTTAAACAGATTCCTAGATATTTGATTTTCTGTGGCACAATTGTGAATAGAATTACTTAAAACTACTTTTCATAGACTTCAAGGATAACATTGATAGCAACAATTGTAGATGGATACAACTGCCTAGTCACTTCTTGAGAGGTCAATGAGACGCTAACTCTGCAAGCAAATACTGATTCTTTTTTTTTCCTTTTTTTATTTTTTATTTTTTTTACAATTACAAAGATATACAATTAAAAAGTTCATATTTGGGTTTTGGTCATACTGTGTTCCAGCACCCATCCCGCCACGAGTGCCATTCTCCTACCACCAATGTCCCCGGTTCCCTCCCCCTCCCCCCAGCCCTCCTCCACAGCAGGTTCTTTATTTCTTTCCTTTTTTCTCTTTCTCTTTTCCTTCCCCTCCAGACTATGGATTACAGAACATACATTAAAGGGTTGTCATGTGTATCTTTTTGCCTCTATTTAATGCTCAGTTCTAGGTTGGCATTAGTACACTCCACAATTGTTAGCACACTGTTCCATTTTCTGTCTTACCTAGCCTCTGACTCCCACACGTTTGTGATAATTTCCACCTTTGACAAGACCTCCTGATATATGTTTCATTTGACCTTGGATATTGGTATCATAATATGTACATATATATATTTATGTTATGCAGATAAATGCAGTCATTCTGTATCTGTCTCTCTCCTCTGGCTAATTTCGCTCAACATAATCTTCTCCATGTCCATCCATTTATAGGCAAATTTTATAACTTCATTTTTCCTAACAGCTGCATAGTATTCCATTGTGTATATGTACCAAAGCTTTTTTATCCAGTCATCGATTTCCGGGCACTCTGGTTGCTTCCAGATTCTGGCTATTGTGAATAATACTGCTATGAACATAAAAGTAGGGATGGTGTTTCCGCTGTGTATTCTTGGTTTCCCAGAGTAGATTCCCAGGAGTGGTATGGCTGGGTCAAATGGGAGTTCAATTTCTAGTCTTTGGAGGAATGTCCATATTGTTTTCCAGAAAGGCTGTACCAGCCGGCATTCCCACCAACAATGGATGAGTGTCCCCTTTTCCCCACATCCACGCCAGCACTTGTTGTTCTTGCTCTTCTGAATATGTGCCAGTCTCTGTGGTGTAAAGTGGTATCTCATTGTTGTTTTGATTTGCATCTCTCTGATGATTAGTGATGATGAGCATTTATTCATATGTTTTTTTGGCCATTCGAATCTTCCTTGCTGAAGTTTCTGTTCATTTCTTCTCCCCATTTTTTTGATGGTGTTGTTTGTTTTCTTCTTGTAAAAGTTCTACCAGTGCCTGACAGATCCTGGATATTAACCCCTTATCAGATGGGTATTGGGTGAATATTCTTTCCCATTCTGTGGACTGCTTTTGTATCTTAGTCACTGTTTCTTTTGAGGTGCAGAAGCTTTTATGTTTCAGGTAGTCCCATATGTTTATCTTTTCTTCTAGTTGCTTTGTTAGTGTTATTTCACCTTTGAAGATGCCTTTAGCTTCAATGTCATGGAGGGTTTTTCCTATATTTTCTTCAATGTACTTTATGGAGTCAAGTCTGATATTGATATCTTTAATCCATTTTGATCTGATTTTTGTGCATGGTGTTAGACACAGGTCCAAATTCATTTTTTTACATGTTGCTGCCCAGTTTTCCCAACACCACTTGTTGAAGAGGCTTTCCTTTCTCCATTTTAGACTCGTTTCACCTTTATCAAAGATTAAATGATCATGTGTTTGAGGTTGGGTGTCAGGATACTCAATTCTGTTCCATAGGTCGACAGGTCTGTTTTTATTCCAATACCATGATGTTTTAATTACTACTGCCTTGTATTACAGTTTGAAGTTGGGAAAGGAGATGCCTCCCATCTTCTTTTTTCCCGAGGATTGCTTTAGCTATCCTTGGGGGTTTTTGTTCCATACAAATTTCAGCAGCGTTTGATCAATTTCTTTAAAGAATGTCATGGGTATCCTTATAGGGACTGCATTGAATCTGTACAGAGCTCTAGGGAGTATTACCATTTTGACAATATTGATTCTCCCCATCCATGAGCAGGGAATATGTTTCCATTTCCTTATGTCCTCTTTTATCTCTTGGAGCAGTGTCTTGTATTTTCTTTGTACAGGTCCTTTACACATTTGGGTTGGAATTGTTTCCTTAATATCCCTTTCTTCTCTTTCGTTATTTGTATATAGGAAAGCCACCGACTTTTTGGGTGTTGATTTTGTGTCCTGCCACTCTGCTATATCGTCTATTGTTTCTAGGAGTTTTTTGGTAGAGAGTTTAGGGTTCTCTAGGTATAATATCATGTCATCTGAAAATAATGATAGCTTGACTTCTTCCTTGCCTATCTGGATGCCATTGGTGTCCTTTTTCTTCTCTGAATGGTATGGCAAGTACTTCCAGTACTATATTGAATAAAAGAGGTGAGAGTGGGCAACCTTGTCTTGTCCCTGATCTCAGGGGGAAGGCTTTCAACTTTTCCCCATTGAGAATGATGCTCGCTCTGGGCTTTTGGTAGATGGCTCTAACTATCTTGAGGAAAGTCCCTTCAATTCCCATATTTTGGAGGGTTTTAATCATGAACGGGTGCTGGATCTTGTAAAATGCTTTCTCTGCGTCTATTGATAGGATCATATGGTTTTTATTTTTTCTTTTTATTGATATGATGTATTATGTTGATTGACTTGCGAATGTTGAACCATCCTTGCATTCCCGGGATGAATCCTACTTGGTCATGATGTATAATCTTCTTGATGAGTCTTTGGATTCTCTTTGCTAGTATTTTGTTGAAGATTTTAGCATCCGTGTTCATCAGGGATATTGGTCTGTAGTTTTCTTTCTTTGTGTTGTCTCTCCCTGCTTTGGGTATCAGGGTGATATGTGCCTCGTAGAAGCTGTTTGGGAGTGTTTCTGTTTCTTCTATTTCCTGGAAGAGCTTGAAAAGGACTGGCAGTAGGTCCTCCCTTAAAGGTTTGGTAGAGTTCACTAGGGAATCCGTCTGGACCTGGGCTTTTGTGTTTGGGAAGTCTTTTAATTACTGTTTCTATTTCCTCGATGGTGATAGGCTTATTCAGGTATTGGAGGTCTTCTTGTTTCAGCCGTGGGAGGTTATAGGACTTCAGGAATTGATCCATTTCTTCTAGATTCTCATGTTTCACGGCATACAGGCTCTCAAAGTAATCTCTGATGATCTTTTGGATTTCTGTGGTTTCTGTTCTGATGTCACCATTTTTATTTCTGATTCTTTTTATTTGGGTTCTCTCTTTTCCCTGTCCTAACAAGTTTTGCCAATGGTGTGTCAATCTTGTTTATTTTTTCCAAAAAACCAGCTCTTGGTTTCATTAATCTTTTGGATTGTTTTTTTTGGTTTCCAACTCATTGATTTCCTCTCTAAGTTTTATTATTTCCTTTTTTCTGCCTGGGTTGGGCTCCTTTTGTTGGTCTTTCTCTAATGTCTTCAGCTGTGTAGTCAGGTTATTTATGTGCGCCCTTACTTGTTTCCTGATGAATGCTTGCAGAGCTATAAACTTCCCTCTTAACATGGCTTTTGCCGTGTCCCACAAGTTCTTATAGTTGGTGTCTTCATTTTCATTTGTTTCCAGAAATCTTTGGATTTCCTGTTTGATTTCTTCTATGACCCATTTGTTGTTCAGGAGTGAGCTGTTCAGTTTCCAGGTGTTTGGTTTGACTCCCTGTTTCTGTGTACGGTTAACTTCCATTTTCAGTGCATCATGGTCTGAAAAGATAGCTGACACAATTTCTATCTTTTTATTTTATTGAGGTATGCTTTGTGGCTCAGTATGTGGTCTATCTTGGAGATTGTTCCATGTGCACTAGAGAAAAATGTGTATTCAGCTTTTTTGTCCCTGAAAAGCCCTGTATATATCCACTACCTCTCTTTCTTCCATTTCTTCCTTCAGGGCCAATATTTCCTTGGTGAGTTTCAGTCTTGTTGATCTATCCATCATTGATAGAGCAGTGTTAAAGTCTCCAACTATTATTGTGCCACTGTTAATATCTTCTTTGAGGTCTCTTAGCAGTTGTTTTATGTATTTTGCTGGCACCTCGTTGGGTGCATATATGTTTAGTAGTGTAATTTCTTCCTGGTGTACATACCCCTAAAGTAATAAGAAATGGCCTTCGTTGTCCCTTCTAACCCCTTTTCAGCCTGAAGTCTATACTATCTGATACTAATATGGCCACACCAGCCTTTTTGGAGGAGTTGTTTGCATGGAGAATGGTCTTCAAACCTTTGACTTTGAGTCTGTGTTTGTTCTGATATTCAGATGTGTTTCTTGTAGACAGCAGAATGTTGGGTTCAATTTTTTAATCCATTTTGTTACTCTGTGTCTCTTAATTGGTGCATTTAGACCATTGACATTGAGAGAGATTATTGTCATCGGATTTTGTGTCATCTTTCTGTTTGTGCTTTTTGTGCTTATGGGTTTGGTCGTATTACAGGAGACCCTTCAGTCCTTTTAAAGTTTGTTTTGATTCCATGAAGTTCCTGAGTTGTTGCTTATCCATGAATTTGTGTATCTTTCCTTCATATCTGAATGTGAGTCTGGCCTGGTAAAGAATTCTTTGTGATGCCTGCAGTTCATTGGGCCTTTTCACAATATCCCACCACTGTTTTCGGGCTCGGAGTGTTTCATCAGAGAAGTCTGCTGTAAATCTTAGAGATGTTCCTTTGTATGTGATTTCCTTCTTTGATCTTGCTGCTTTCAGTATTCTATCTCTATCTATAGTTTTTGTCATTTTAATTAAGATGTGTCTTGGAGTATTCTTGTTGGGGTTTCTTTTAGCAGGTATCCTACGGGCCTCCTGGATCTTGAGGCAAGCGTTCTTTAGTTCCGGGAACTTCTCACCAATGATGGCTTTGACAGTTTCTTCTTCATCAGGGTTTTCTTCTTGCCCTTCTGGGACCCCAATGATCCGTATGTTGTTTCTTCTGGCTTCATCCCGATTATCTCTTGTTGTCTGTTCTGTAATTGTGAGTCTTTTTTTCTATCTTCTGTTGTTGTGTGGAGAATCTTTGGAACTCGTCTTCGAGATCACTAATTCTTTCTTCAGTAGCTATTATTCTGCTATGATGGCTTTCCACTGTGTTTTTCATTTCATTTACCTCATTTTTAATATCTGTCATTTCCATTTGCATTTTCCTCACTTCTTCTATCATGTCCTCTTGTATTTTATTGATTTTGCATTCCATTGCTTCTTTGAATTCCTTATGACTCCTTAACATTTCTTTCCAAAATTCCTTATCAGAGAGGTTATACAACTCATTGGTATTGCTTGGCTCATCTGGACTAGTGACTTCACTCACAGAGCTTGGTGGAATTTTGCGTTGCTTTACCATTATGACTATTGTAGGTTGCAAATGTGGGGTCTTGGGTGACTAGATAGTACAGTGAGTAGGTGTCTGGTCTGTTTTCGGATTTTGGGTGGGTAGCAGGGATGTAGGAACCAAGGTTCACTGGTACCTCATGCAAGATAGTTAGAAAGAGGGTCGCGCGGATGCTAGCAAGTCTGCACGGTTTTGAGTTTTGGGATGTTCCCGAAGCACAGGGCCCAAGGGGTCCAGCGGTGAAACCAAGGCAGTTTGCCTTGGTTCCCGTTGATGGAGTTTCCGCTCTTCCCTGGGGAACTTGGGTCCGAGGAGACGCAGGGGGTCACACACACCTGTAGGGGAGATTGCAGCTGGTCCCAGAAGCGGGGGCCCAAGGGTTCCGCCACAAATACTGATTCTAAAGGAAGAAATAGAAGAGAGGGCTAGTTGATATATTCAGGATTTTTTATTCCTAAAAAAGGGCAAATACAATCTGCCCCATTTTATAAAGTAAAATTATTTATTTTATACTGCTTGTGACAACATTATTTGATAATGATGGTCTAAGTCATGGTCTAGATATGCTGAACTGTTGGTGCTAGTTGACCATTCAATGCTGTATTGTGTCTGCTCATTGAGCTTAGTGGACTTCTCTGTAACATTCCAGTGGTTTCTGCTGGGCTGTAGACTCTAAAGTTTGGAGATGTCACAGAGCCCTCATACACTTCAGCAACTGTGTTACTAGAGTAATTCAGTAATAACAATTCTAATTCTTTTTCATGACCTACATTAATCTCATCAATTGGATTAATCAGTTGATCACACAGTCATATAGTATTAATTTTGCTTTCAACTACTAATAAATTTTGGCATAAAATGCACAGAATGTTAAAAACTGTGCAGTCACATAAAAGTCAATAAGATGATCACATCTGAGTTGAGTGACTAAAATGAGGGCATTTCCACTGACCTTGCCTCACATTGCAACTTTAATGAGCGTTTTGAGGTCTTCATATCTCTGAAGACCACATCTCCCCAAACACATACACTGATGTCATCAAAGGAAAGTCCCTTTAGTATTTGATAGAAAAATTTAGCTTTGAAAAAAAACATAATTACAAACACCAATCTTGGTAGTCATCCAGATTCTCATTCTTTTTTATCCCAAATGATTTAAAGACAAAGGTTTATATGTTGCAATTCTGTGAGACCTGCCATTATAAAGCAGATATTGAGGTGTTGTAGAATTCCCCACAGCGAAACGTAGGTAAGGGGAGATAATCTGTTTTATTTACATTTTTAATACTGGCATCCACAAATACTTATTATTATAATTATTTAGTAACCGTTTTTTCATAGATATTAACTTAGTTATCTTTCTAGCACACAGTAATAAATGTATGAAAAACTCCTAAAACTACAGCAGTGATTGCTGACATTTCCTGATTTTAAGGCTGATTTCAAAGTACACAGGAAAGGACAGAAATAAATATCATTAAATATTCAGGCAGACACTTTAAAAGATAAATCTCACTATGTGAAATACAGTGGCTAATATCTAATTTTATAAGTAAAACCTACACAAAATATTCTGTCAGGACTTTTATTTTGATCTGTCATTAAAAATAAACCTTTTTTGACCAATATATTTTGTAATTATACATAATGGTCAAAACATGCATATTCCCTTAGAATCGCTTAATTATTATTATCTGCAGAATTTTATTTATTCTAAATCAATTTGATTTATTATTTTGCTGTACTAGGATTGAGAATAGGCCCTCACATCAAGCAGCAAGCAGTTGATCACTGGGCTATGAGTCTGATGACCAAAAGGAAAATTTTATAGGAAAATGAAATAAAATTTCTAAAATATTTTCTCTTTTATACAGATTATAAAACAAAAGTGAAAGACTTTACTTTTATTTGATGGTTTACTCTACTTTGTTATACTTTAGAAAATCTCCTCAAGAAAAAGCGAAATGTTAGGAGTATTTGAGATAAAGGATACCTCAACTATCATTGAAATGTATTTTTATTGAAATAAATATATTGTAATATATTCAACATCACACATATAGCATATTTATGATGCATTTACATACTGTAATTTTCTAGTCATTTGTGAGTTGGTTAGCACTTATAATATATCCTTCCTTTTTTCTGTGGGAACAATTAAGCTTTACTACTTTAAGCTTGATGAGTATAATACAATATTGCATACATTCATTATGTTGTATATTACCTCTTCACAGTTTTTCATCTATTAGGCAAAGGTTTTTATTGTTAGATTGCTTTCCCATTTCCCTATGCTTTCAGTATCTGAGAGCTGCCATTATACTACCTCTTTTTTTAAAAGTTTCCCTGCTTGATATTCCTCATTTATGTGATACAATAAAGTTTGCAATTTTGTCTGCTTACCTCACTTGCATATGGTCCTCAAACTATCTATATATTATCACAAAAGGGTTCATTTCAATTTTTTAAAATATTTCTACATGTATAGGTAGATGATTTATACATATATATGTATATGTATCATTACCATAATCATCATTTATAATCTGAGTCATTGTGTTTTTCCCATACCTTTGTTACTGTAAATCATCTCTAATAAACATAGAAGTAGGGGTGGGGGCAAAGTGATAGCACAGTGGGTAAGTCTTTTGCCTTCTTGGAGGCAACTTGGGTTCGATCCCCAGCACCCCGTATGGTCCATTGAGCACCACCAGGACTAATTCCTGAGTATACAGCCACGAGTAACCCCTGAACATTGCCAGGTGTGAATTATAAGGCAAAAAAAAAGAGAAAAAACAAAGAAGTATATATATCTGACTTTGAGAGTGTTTTAACTTTTTTTTTGCCTACATGTCCAGAAAGAAAATCAAATTACGAAAGTTAGTTGTATTATATTTGATCTTAATATTTTTACTACAAGTAACTAACCATTTGACATTCTTACATTATGTACAAGGGTTCATTTGTCTTTACATAATCACAATATTTTTTCTTCTTGATTACAGTTATTTTAAAATGTTTGAGGTAATTATTTGGTTCTGATTTAATATACTTTATGACAAGTGATACTGTGAAATTTTTCCTGTGTTTGGTCATTTGCACAGGTTCCTTAATATATCTATTCAGTTCCTTTTCCCATTTTTAATGTTATTAGCTTTTAGTATTGGACTGAATATATTCAATATTTTGGATATAAAAATTGTGAATAATTGGTTTTAGGAACTAGGGTGATAGAAGAGCAGGTGGGGTGCTTTCCACCCACACTGCCCGGCCATCCGAGGTCTGACTACTGGAACATTATTTGATCATCTGAGCCTGCCAGAAGCGATCCCTGACCAGAACCAGGAGTCAGCCCTAAGCACTATGACTGTGTCCCCAAATAAACAAATAGAGTTTTTCTTTTGTAATTTGTCAAAATAGGCTCATTAGCCTATTTTGATCACAGCAAGGATTCAGGATAGAATACTAAAAAAAGATGTTTACCTATTCCAAGCCTTCAGGTGAATCTAGAAATGAATAGCTGTTTCCGCCAAAATATTGCCTTTCTGAGCAAACTGCATTTTAGACCTCAGATAAGAAGACTAAATGATACCTAATTAAAGATGCCCAAAGTACTAATAAGAAAACTGCATTTGTATATTTATATATACATATATATTCATATATATATATATATATATATAAAAAATGTAAGATAAAAATCCATTTTAGAATGTTTGAATGTATAAGTCATTCTTGTTGCTACAGAAAACAAAGATCAACATGGCTTGGAACTTTGAACTAAAACTTTATTCATTAACATATTATGTAAACTATATTTTATATAAAACATAAAAGTATATGATATATATTTTGTTGCAGGTGTATGCGTTGCCCAGCTGTGTCAGCAGGTGGCAGACAGGAGACAGGCTTGTCTACAGCCAGTGCTCCGCCCTATGGGCCCTGGATGGTTGATGGTCTGACATAGAAAAGGACTGGGCCCCCTAAGATGAACCCAGAGCCATGACAGAGACTGGCAAGCTACCCATGGTGTATTCGATATGCCAAAAAAAATAACAATAATGGATGTCATTCCCAATAAATGGAGACCTTACTGGCAATTGATTGAGCAAAGTGATGAACAATGGGAAGAGAAGTGATACAAGTGATATGTGCAATAATAAACAGGACTTGGGTGAGAGCAATAGTAAAATGAGAAAATGAACTTTCCTGCCTGCAGCAGACTCACTTTCAATCCCTGCCACCATTTATGGACTCCCAATACCTGCCAGGAGTGAGCCCTGAGTTTTACAAAGAAAGCCATAGAAGTAATATTTTACAAGTCCATTAAAGGTTGGGTGCCTATATCCAAGGAACTAAGATAATCTTATGAAAATATCTGCTTTATGGCAAAAGGTTGTGGCTATGAGTGAAAACTAAACTGTCAAATTCAATCTTTATCTCCACAATTGTTATCTCAACAGACAAGACAAACATGACCAAGGATAACTTGACAACTGAATTTATCCTCATGGGATTTACAGATAAACCAGAGCTGAAGATCTTACTGTTTTTGATATTTCTTGCCATCTACCTGATCACCATGTTGGGGAATCTTGGCTTAGTTGTACTGATTCTAATTGAGCGGCATCTTCACTCACCAATGTACATCTTCCTGGCCAACCTTGCTCTGATGGATTCCCTGTTGTTCCTGTGCAATTACCCCCAAGATGTTAGAGAACTTCTTTTCTAAGGACAGACTGATATCCCTGTATGAATGCATTGTACAATTTTATTTTCTCTGCTTTTCTGGAACAGCAGATTGCTTTCTCCCTTGCTGCAATGGCCTATGATCGCTATGTAGCCATCTGTAGCCCACTGCATTATCATACGAAAATGACAAAGAAACTCTGCATTCAAATGACCACAGGAGCCTACATAGCTGGTAATGTGAATCCCTTAATTCATGTAGTGTTTCTGTTTAGGTTAACTTTCTGTAAATCTAATAAAATTTATCACTTTTTTTGTGATGTTCTTCCACTATTCAGACTTTCATGTACTGACCCTTATATTAATGAATTGATGGTACTTATCTTTGGAGGGTCTATTCAAATTTTCTTTATCATAACAGCAGTAATATCTTATCTGTGCATCCTTTTCACTATTTTCAGAATGAAATCCAAACAAGGAAGAGGCAAAGCCTTATCCACTTGTGCATCCCATTTTGTTTCTGTCTCAATGTTTTCTGGTTCTCTTCTGTCTATGTCACGTTCAACCAAGCTCAGTTGTAAGTGGAGATAACTATATATACAAAGCAATTTTTTACACCCTGATAATTCCTCTATTAAATCCTTTCATTTATAGCCTAAGAAATAAGGAAGTAATAAATGCTTTCAAAAAACATATGAAAAAAAATTCTTAATCTTTTGAAATAACTATTGCTTGTAAAACTGTAGACAAAACATTTTCAAAATCAAGGCATATTCGGTAAGTGTAAATTGGTCACTTTGTAGATAGATGAAATTTAAAAATTCTAAAATATGATGGCATATAAGACAAGAAATGCAATCCAAAATTGATTCTGTCAATATTTATTTCAAACTCTAAGCTAGGAAGATATGTTGCAGTGAATGAAATAACTGTATTGAAGTTATTAATTGTATCAAGATATTATAGCAAGAAATAGCTAAAAAGACAAAGAACCTCCGGTTCGGGCACATCTTTTCAACTCCACCATTCTCCCTGCATTAACATATGCCTCAGAGACCTGGGCCCTAGGAAAGCAGGATGGGAATGTTATTCGGGTCTCCCAAAGAGGAATTGAAAGAGCTATGCTTGGAATATCATGCCTCACTCAAGTGAAAAGAAGAAATCCGGAGCTCCAACTTCCTTCGCTGTTCCAGAGTCAGAGATGCTGTCTCATTTGCCTAGGCATCGAAAATCAGATGGGCTAAACATGTAATGCGATTTGGAGATGACCTCTGGACTAGAGTCGTTATCGACTGGATCCCATTGGATGTCAAAATATCATGTGGCCGCCCACCTACTAGATGGTCAGATTCTTCATCAAGACCCTGAACGAACGGTTTGATGCTCTTTGTATTTCTGAAGCAAGCAGATGCCATTGGGCTACACTGGCACGTGATAGGGTAAATGGAAATATTACTGGTGACCGCTCGAGCAAATCAATGAATAACAGGATGTCAAGTGATCCAGTGATTATAGCAAGTAGTTGTTTCAAATTATAAGGGCTTTGAATATTTAACAATATTTTAGGAGCACTGTGTATACATATAGGTAACTCCTTTTAATATTGTATCAAATTTGTAGAATTGTATAAACATGTGTCAGAAATAAACTATATTTGTATCTGAATTTTGACTTTATTTATTCTCTTTCAATAGACTTGTTAAAATTACTTTACATGTAATACGTATTCTTCAATAAAAGTCATTCTCTTTCTTAAGACAGTCAATTTTACTTTTATTTCCCCAAATGAATTATCTGTATCATGGTATAGATTATTAGTAATTAGTAATTTTAAATTATGACAATGGTAATTAGACATGTAAAACCCCTTTCGATTTGAAAACTTTGTGAAATCTTACCAGTTATCTACCATTATAATGATATAGTTTTTTTAGCAATTTTGTAATTTTAAATTATGACAATGACAATTATACATATAAAATCCTTGTGGATTTGAAAACTTTGTGAAATCTTACCAGCTATCTACCTGTATAATGGAGCAGTTATTAGCGATTTTGTGATTTTAAATTATGACAATGATAATTAGATATGTAAAACCCCTTGGATTTGAATACTTTGTGAAATCTTACCAGTTATCTAAGATATATGACAATATAATCCTAAATACCCTGCCCAAATAAAAATATTACTATCAATAGTTTTATATATTTCCTGTTGAAAACAGTACTCACCAATACTGAGCATAATCAAATTATTATTATTATAAGCATAACAATAAAAAGAAAAACTGGATCTACTTTAGTGAAAATTCTAGCTAGACTAAAAGAATTTGCTCATCGTATGCATATACAATATGAAAGAAAATTTATACTATAATATCTACTATTTTCAAATTCATAACTTTCATATATAGTAAATACCCATTAGATATTTGGGTACCCATCTTCATGCTTTTCTCAAATATAGCAACATATTTAAGAGCTTCACAAAGTTCAACTAGGTCATCTAAGTGGATCTATAATTTTTAAAATACTGCTTGTTACAGGACATTTAGTTTTTTTATCGTTTATACTACGTTGAGATATACAATTACAAAAATGGTCATGATTGGACTTCAGTCATCATACAGTCTTACAGCAACCATCCCTCCATCAGGGCACATTTCCTACCATCAATTTCCCCATATTCCCTCCTTTCTCCCCCCAACCTGCCTCTATGATAGGCACATTTCCTTTTCTATCTCTGCCACTGACTCTCTGTCTCTGTTTCTCTCACTCCAACTGTCTTATACATCATTGCTTGCAATACATACATTTAGGGATTAACATGTATATTCATATGCCTCGATATATGCACGTACGCTGACATTGGAAGCATATATTGAGGACCTGATAATGCAAATACAAATGATGAAGTATGACATCATTGGTCTGACTGAGCATTCACAAAGCCTGCCTGTCCTTTGCCAACTATAAGACAAAAATGACTGCCCTCCGACATCCTGATGGATCTATCACATCGTCCAGAAAGGAAATGGAGAAAATTATCCTTGACTTCTACTCAGATCTCTTTGATAGCCACATCCATCTACCCACATACCAAATTCCGCAGGATGGATATGTCATTCCAAATGCTCTCCCTTCTGAAATCCAACATGCCATTTGTCAGTTAAGAAGGGAACAGCATCAGGCCCAGACAAGATCAAACCCGAACACCTGTAGAATCTGCCATCATTTCTCATAAATACACTGGCTCAACTCTTCACATGCTACCCTACCGAATGTAAGGTACCCTCCCAATGGAAAACTAACAAGACAGTTCTACTGTTCAAGAAGGGAGACATTCACGACATTGGCAACTATCGCCCCAATTGCCTGTTTTCCGTCATATACAAACTGTTCACTCGAGTCGTCCTGAACAGGATTGGCAGAACATTAGATGAAGAACAACCATGTGAGCAGGCTGGCTTCTGAAAAGGATTCAGCACAATTGACCATATCCGCATGATAACCAAACTCATTGAAGTCTATAGAGAATTCAAGATGCCGCTCTGTCTCACTTTCATTGATTTAAAGAAAGCCTTTGATTCTGTGGAGACTGAAGCGGTCATAGAAGACCTAGTCAAGCAGGGCGTTCAATCCAGTACATAAAGATCCTTCATGAACTATATCATGGTTTCACTCTAGGATCTCACCACTCTACAGGGAAGTGATCATCAAAGTCATAAGAGGGGTTCGGCAGGGTGATACCATTTCACCAAAACTCTTGAGCACCACCCTCAAAATCATATGCAACAATTAGAATGGGAAAAAATGGGAGTGAAGATAGATGGCTGGCAACTACACCACCTATGCTTCTCTGATGACATCGTACTAACAACAAACATCAGCCAAGTGGCACAAATGCTGGCAGACTTTGACCGAGAATGTGGAAGGATAGGTCTACAGCTGAATCTCAACAAAACTACGTTCATGAGAAATGAACTAGTTCCAGAGGCCCCAGTCACTCTCAATGGAACAAACATCTCTGAATGCAACAGCTATGTGTACCTAGGTCGAGAGGTCAACATGATGAATGACCTGAAACCTGAGTTGCACAGGAGGAAAAGAGCGGCATGGACTGCCTTCAAAAACATCGAAACAATAGACAAAAGAACTAAGAAACTCCGGCTACGGGCATACCTCTTTGACTCCACCATTCTCCCTGCATTGACATACACCTCAGAACCTGGACATTATGAAGCAGGATGAGAATACCATTCGGGTCTCTCAAAGAGGAATCGAAAGAGCCATGCTTGTAATATAACGCCTCACTCAAGTGAGAGAGGGAATCTGGAGTTCCGACCTCTGTCACTATTCTAAAATCAAGGACGCTTTCTCATCTGCCAGAACATCAAAAATCAGATGGGCTGGTCATATAATGCAATCTGGAGATGACCGTTGGACTAGAGCTGTTACCGACTGGATCCCACAGGACGCCAAAAGATCGCGTGGCCGCCCACGTGAAAGATGGTCAGACTTCCTTATCAAGACCCTAAACAAACAGTTGGAAGCTCTTAATATCCCCGAAACAGACAGATGCCATTGGGCTACACTGGCAAGTGATAGGGTCAAATGGAAACATTACTGGCACCCGCTCAAGCAAATCGATAAATAACAGGATATCAAGTGATCAAGTGATTCATATGCCTACGCTCAATACTCAGTTCTAAATCTTGCTTAACCATTTTCAACAATTATTAGCATATTGATGCCTCCTCTCTCCTACCTAATCTCTGACTCCCACACACTTTTGGTAGATTCCACCTTTTACAAGACCTCCTGGTCCATGTGTTCCCTTTTCATTGAATATAGTCTCATACTATATTTTTATATCACACAAATGAATGAAGAATTCTATATCTGTCCTTTCCTTCTCACTAACTTCATTCAACACGATACTCACAATGTCCACTTATTTATAGGCAATTTTCATCACTTCGTTTTCCCTAACAGCTGCATAGTATTCCATTGTGTAGATGCACCATAGTTTTTCTATCCAGTCATCTGTTCTCAGGAATCCAGGTTGCTTCCAGATTCTGGCTATTGTGAATAGTGCTGCTATAAACATAGAAGTGCAGATGCTGTTTCTGCTGTGTGTTTTGGGGCTTCAAGGGTATAATCCAAGAAGTGGTATTTCTGGGTCAAATGAAAGCTCAATTTCTAGTTTTGGGAGGAATGTCCACATTATTTTCCAAAAGGTTGGACTAGTTGACATTTCCACCAGCAATCATTGAGAGTCCCTTTCTCATATCATCCACAACATTACTAGTTGTTCTTGCATTTTGGATGTGTGCCAGTCTCTGTGGTGTGAGATGATATTTCATTGTTGTTTTGATTTGCATGTACCATGTACTAACCTGATGATTAGTGAAGAAGATCATATTATCATTTGCCTTTCATCCATTCTAATTTCTTCTTTGAGGAAGATTCTGTTCATTTCTGCTCACAATTTTTAATGAGTTTGGATGCTTACTTCTTGTAAAGTTCAACCAGTGCCTTATATATTTTGTATATTGACCCCTTTCAGATGGGCATAGGCTGAATAATTTCCCCACTTTCTGGCTGTCTTTGTATCTTGATTACCATTTATTTTAAGGTGCAGAAGCTTTTAGTTTAGTGTAGTCCCATATGTTATCTTTGCTTCCATTTGCTTTGTCAGTGGTGTTTCATCTTTGAAAACACCTTTAGCTTCAGCATCATGGAGGATTTTACCTATGTTTTCTTTGATGTACTTTATGTATTCAAGTTTGATATTGAGATCATTAATCCACCTTGATCTGACTTTTTGTGCATAGCATTAGACAGAGATCTAAGATCATTGTTTTTACTCTTATCTGTCCAGTTTTCCCAGCACCACTTTTTGAAGAGATTTTCCTTCCTCTACTTCATTATCAAAGATTAAATGATCATATATTTGAGGATTTGTGTCAGGATATTCCACTTAATTCCATAGATTCACAGGTATGTTTTTATTCCAATACCATGCTGTTTTAATTACTACCACTTTGTTGTACAGTTTGGCATTGGGGAAGGTGAAGCTTCCCATCTTCTTTTATCCCAAGGTTTGCTTTGATTTTTTATGGGGGTTTATTTTTCCATTTAATTTTAGGAGTATTTGGTCAATTTCTTTTAAAAATAGCATGAGTACCATTGTAGGGACTGCATCGAATCTGTATAATATTGTAGGGTTTATTGCGATTTTGACAGTGTTGATTCTCCTCATCAATGAGCAGGGGATGTGTTTCCATTTCTCATGTTCTCTTTTATTTCTTCAAGCAGGGTTTTGTAGTTTTCTTTGTACTGGTCCTTTATGTCCTTAGTTAAGCTAATTCCAAGGTATTTGATTTTCTGAGGCAAGAATGTGAATGTGATTTTTTTAAATATTGTTTTCTTCTCTTATGTTATTTGCATATAGAAAGCCACAGATTTTGAGGTATTGATTTTGTAAACTGACATTCAGCTATACATAGTTTCAGGGAGCTATTTGGTAGAGATTTTAGGGTCCTTTTAAGTATAGTATCATGTCATCTGCAAATAGTGATGGGTTGGCTTCTTCTTTTCCTATCTGGGTGCCCTTAATGTCTTTTTTCTTTCCTATTTGCTATGCAAGTACTTCCAGTACTATGATGATTAGGAGTGGTTATAGAGGGCAACCTTGCTTTGATCTTAGTGGGAAGGCTTTCGATTTTCCCCCATTGAGAATGATGCTTGCAGTGAACTTGTGGTATATGGCTTTGACTAAGTAAGTTTGAAGTAAGTTCCTTAAATTCCCATTTTATGAGAGTTTTTCATTATGAACGGATGTTGGATCTTGTCAAATGCTTTATCTGCATCTATTGAAATTATCATATGGTTTTTAGTTTTTCTTTTAATGCTATGGTATATTATGTTGATTGACCTGCAAATATTAAACCATACTTGCATCTCCAGGACAAAACTTACTAGTGTATTATGGTGTATAATCTTTTTGATAAATCTTTGGATTCTGTTTGCTAGTATTTTGCTGAAGACCTTTTATCTGTGTGCATCAGGGATATTGGTCTGTAATTTTCTTTTTCTGTGATATCTGTCTGCTTTGGGTATCAGGGTGATATGTGCCTTGCAAAAAGCTGTTTGTGAGTGTTTCTGTTTCTTCAATTTCCTATAAAATATTGAAAAGGACTGGCATTAGGTTCTATATAAAGATTTGGAAGAATTCACTAGTAAATCTGTCTTTTGATTTTAGGAATACTTTTGATTGCCCTTTCAATTTCCTTTAGAGTGATGGCTTGTTCAGGTATTCCAAGTCTTCTTAGTTCAGCCTTGGGAATTTGTAAGTATCCAGGAATCTTTGTCCCCTCAGATGATGGACAAAGGAACAAGACTACAGGCTTTTGAAAGTTTGAAACTATTCTGTTAATCTCTCCCTCACTCTTCTTTTCACCTCACTCTCATGCCTCTCTCTCTCTCTCTGGAGGCTTTTCAGAACTTTTCACCAGATTACCTCCTCTGACTCTCAGACATGGGGCAGAGCGGTTCCTTGCTCTCCCTGTGTGCCCAGCCGCTCATGAGGCAGTCGGGGAGGCATGGTGGGTTGCAGCCTTGGCCCACCACCCCGGCAGAACCTCACAACAAGCCAGACGACCCCCCACCCACTCCATGGGCGCCGCCATTTTCCACATTTGGACTTCCCCTCTCCTCAGAACTCCACCCAGCCGACCAGCCCATCACAGCCCGGATCATCGACACCCACCCTGGAGCAGTTTCTTCCTCAATCCGGCCCAGGTATGCTGGTCCAGAGACTCTCAGACATGGGACAGAGCGGTTCCTTGCTCTCCTGCTGGCCCAGCCGCTCATGAGACAGTCGGGAGGCATGGTGGGTTGCAGCCTTGGCCCACCACCCCGGCAGAACCTCACAACAAGCCAGACGACGCCCCCACCCACTCCATGGGCGCCGCCATTTTTTTCCACATTGGACTTCCCTCTCATCAGAACTCCACCCAGCCAGCCCATCACAGCCCGGATCATTGACACCCACCCTGGAGCAGTTTCTTCCTCAATCTGGCCCAGGTATGCTGGGTCCAGAGACTCCAGACATGGGGCAGAGCGGTTCCTTGCTCTCCCTGTGCCCAGCCGTTCATGAGGCAGTCGGGAGGCATGGTGGGTTCCAGCCTTGGCCCACCACCCCGGCAGAACCTCACAACAAGCCAGACGACACCCACCCACTCCATGGGCGCCGCCATTTTCCACATTGGACTTCCTCTCCCATCAGAACTCCACCCAGCCGACCAGCCCATCACAGCCTGGTTGCTGCCGCTTGCAGCCGCGGTTCATCAATAAAGGCTTTATTTGGAGGTGTTTATAGAGTATGCCTCCCCGCACGGCAAGCCTAGCAAGCTGCTCGTGTTGTATTTGATATGCCAAATGCCAGTAACAATTATATTAGATCATTCTCATGACCTAATATAATGGTTTGAGGCTCTTTATGTTCCTGTACCAAGCCGATGCCCTTGGCTCTACAGCATGTGACAGGACATATTGAGATATTACTGGTGGCCCGCTCTAGCAAATAGATGATTAACGGGAAGATAGTGATAGTGATAGTGACCTCCTCTGACTTTTTTATTGATGCCTGGCCAGGTCCAGAATCCTGTGCTCTTAACTTTTCTTAAACAGTTTTCTTAACTGTCACATAAGGAGGTTATCAAACACCTCCCCGTTTTCTGTTTGCTGCTAGTAAAAGATTGAAAATATATATGGAGACAAAATAAAACTGGATGTAATCCATCACCCATACCAATAATTGTTAGAAAGGAGATGGGAGGGGCCTTCTGGCAGCACAGCAGAGAGGGCATTTGTCTTGAACTTGGCCAACCCAGGTTCGATCCCGGCATCCCATATGATCTCCCGAGCACAACCAGGAGTAATTCCTAACCAAAAAGCCAGGAGTAACCCCTAAGTGTCACCGGGTATGATGCAAAAAGCAAAAAAATAAGATGAGAGGCATCACTGTCCTCAATTTTAAACTTTAAAACAAACGAATAGTGATTAAAACAGCACAGTATTGGTATAAATGCAGAACAAACAGACCAATGGAAAATAGTTGAATATCCTGTCACTAAACCACAAATATATGATCATTTAATTTTTGATAAGGGAGAAATAAATATGAAGTGGATCAAGGAAAGCTTCTTATCAAGTGCTGCTGGGAAAACTGTGCAGCTACACATAACAAAATGATCTCAGACCTCAATATAAATCCATTCATAACAGTCAGATCAAAATGGATCAAAGACCTAAATATCAGACCTGAATCCATAAGGTCCATGGAAGAAAACATATGCAAAATTCTCCACAGAATTGATGTTAAAGGCTCTTCAAAGATGAAACACCACAGACCAAACAAATTGAAGCAAAGATAAACAAAGGAAACTACATGAATCTTAGAAGCTTCTGCACTTCAAAAGAAATGATGAACAAGATAAAAATAAAGCCCACAGATTGGGAAAGAAAATTTACCCAATACCCATCTGATAAGGGGTTAATTTACAAGATATATAAGGCACTGGTAGAACTTTTCAAGATTAAAACATTGAGCTCCATTCAAAAAATGGAGAGAACAGAAACTTCCTCAAGAAAGAATCTCATATGGCTAAAGCACATATCAAAAAATGTTCTTTTTCACTAATCATCAGGGGAGATGCAAATCAAAACAACAACTAGATCACATCAGAGACTAGCACTCATCCAAATGAACAAGAACTACCTGTGCTCATGAGGATACTGAGAGAAAGGGACTCTCGTCCACTGCTGGTGGGAATGCAAACTGATATAGCCACTTTTGAAACAAATGGGCATTTCTCCAAAGACTAGAAATTGCACTCTTGTTTGACCCAACAATTCCTTTCTTAGAATATACCCTGGGTGTCCAAAAACACACAGTATAAACACCACCTTCAATTCTGTGTTTATTTCAGTACTATTCACAATAGCCAACACCTGGAAAAAAATCTGAGTGCCAGAGAATAGATAAAGAAACTATGGTATATATATATATACAGTGCACTACTATGAAGCTCGTAGGACAAAATGAATTCATGAAATTTGCCTATAAAGAGATGTAAATGTAGGAAATCAAGTTGATTGAAATGAGTCAGGAAAAGAGGAGCTTTAGAGTGACTGCATTCATTTATGGGTTTAAAAGAAAAAATAGTAGAGACTAATTTCTAGTGCTAGGGAAAACAGAGGCAAGGAAGATATGTCAGTGTTTGGGTTTTACCACATGTATGTTGGGGCAGAGGATAGGTAAGGTAGAGAAGGAACCAGATTGACAATAATAGTTGGAAATAGTAACGCTAGACTAGAACTGAATATTGAAAGTAGGTGAAGGCATCTATATTGCAAGCCAGAATTCCCAAAAGGGGAGAGAGTGCCTGCCATAGAAGCAGGTTGTGGGGCAGGTAGGAGAAAATGGGATACATTGGTTTTGGGGAAAGTGTACTGTTGGAGGGATGAGTGTTGGAACACTGTATGACTGAAACTGTATCATGAACAGCTTATAATGGTCCATTGCATGGTGATTTAGCAATAAAACTATTGAGAAAACTATGCTAAAATGATTTTATATTTCTTACCAAATTAGCAAGTAAGAGCATGATTGAGATTTAAGTATTATTCATAGACGCAAAAATGAAATGTTATGTTCCCATGTTAAAGAAAAGTTATTTGTGTTGGTTTGGTGGTATGCTATATCTGAGAATAGTTACTCAGACTATCTTAGTAAGTCTGCTCTGAAAAGAACTTTAAGGATGACATCCTGAATTTCTGATTTTAGTCAGATGCAAAGTTAAAATATGAGAAGGGATACACTTCTGAAGGAACCTGAAGAAACATTCAGACCTGAGGAAACAGACACTGCTACATATTTTTCCACCTTTCACTGGTTCTCCCTAACATGTTCATTTCTCATTGCTGACAAAACCCATTTATTCTTTCCATGGCTGACTTTTATCCCATTCCTTCCCCTTACTTGGCCAAATGTACAACTAGCCGCCTTTCCCTTAAACCACTCTATAACCAGCTATATAACCCTATATATATATATATATATATATATATATATATATATATATATATATATATAACTCTATAACCCTAGCAGTCTACTGTGTCTAAGCCATAGATCCATGTTTGCCTTTCATTAGCTCTGTCTGCTGACACCAGTTATGAAATCAAAGGGAGTGTTGGCAATGCTATTTTCCCTTTCCTGTCCTATAGAGATGAACTTCTCCAAGAATTCATAAACTAAGCTGTCAGTCTCCAGCAAATGGAGCAAACAATGAATATTTTTAAAACACCTCCAAGTCCTCATATGAATGAAATTCCAGTAGGAAGTACACCAAGATATATGGAAAGTATATATACAATGAAATTCCAGTAGGAGTACACCAAGATATATGGAAAGTAACATAGAAGTCAACTAAACTCAAAAAAACAAAAACATAACATAAAAGGCTATACTAAATTAATAAATCCTTAGCCAAGGATTTAATAATCCTGTGATGAGAGAAAAGAATCTTTACCAACAAAGTTCATATTTTAAAACATACTGACTAATATTGAAGTTGTGTTGTCTAATCAATTTCAACTCTAAATTGTATAAATATTTGTGACTTTTTGTCTACCTTAAAAAGTTAAAATAGATAAAAATGGTGGCAGGCACACACAGCCCGAAACAGAGACACACACGAAGCTTTTAGGGATTCAGGAAAAGAAGCTAGGGACTACAATAAGCAGCATCCTAAGTGGATGTCCAGTGACTATATGGGACACCTTGGACCTGCCCACGGCACCATGCTCATCCAGATAGGATGCCTGAGGGAGGGACTTCACAGTGGTGGGCTCTCTTGTGGCCACAAGTTAATCTTCCTTTCCATGTTGCATTGAACCATCACTTTGGACTCTGTTGCTGGATCTCGCAATAGCAGACTACTTGAACCACACTGACAACGCAACACACCCCTAAAGCACACAAAAACTGACATTTAAAGAGACCTATCAGGCAGTGATAGAGGAACAGTGCTCCAGAAGACCACCTCCAGACCAACACAGCATTGTCACTTGTCACTTGTCTTCCCGTTGCTCATCGATTTGCTCGAGCAGGCACCAGTAACATCTCCATACGTCATGCTGTGTGCTAGTGTAGCCCAAGGGCATCTGCTCGCTCCAGGAACACGAAGAGCCTCAGACCATTCCTTCAGGTCATGGGAATGAGATCTATATTGTTACTGGTTTTTGGCATATCAAATACTACATGGGTAGCTTGCCAGGCTATAATAACACAGCATTAAGGGGAATAACACATGTCCCCTCCTTGATGGATGGAAGAAGATAAAAGTATTGAAGCATCAATTAGGAATACCCACATTCAAAATATTTCTGACAAAGAATTTAGAAAGGACATGGAAAGGATGTTTAATGAACTAAATGAAAAATGGAATGGATGTCTAGTAAAACACAGGAGTTCATAAATGAAGCAGTGGAATGGGCTGTCAATAATATATGGGAGGAAATGAAAGCAGAAATAAGAAAAGTATAAACAGCAATGTCATCAATAAAGACTCTGTAAATGAAGTGAAAAACACATGAGTGCCCCAAACAGTAGAATGACAGTGCCAAAAGACAGAATCAGTGAGAATAAGCATGAGCTGCAGAAAGCACTAGGGGAATAAAACAGATTATAAAAAAAAAGACCAAAATTGCTGATCACTGGGCTAGAGAACATGAGGATGAATCCAAGAGGAACAACATAAGAATCATCAGAACCCAGAGGGACAGGGACAAAACCCCAGGAAATTGGAATGGATAAAGACATCCTTGCTGAGAAGTTACCAGAGTTAAAGGATGCAGGTACCCAGATCCAGGAAGCCCAAAGAATACCAGCATAAAGAGACCCTAATATAAAGACACTAAGACATATCCAAGACAGGATGACTAATGATATAATGATATAGATAGAGACACAATTTACCAAGCGGCAAGATCAAAGAAGTAAATTGTAAACAAAGGAGCATCTATTCAACTTTCAGAAGACCTATCAGAATAGACCTCAGAAGCTCAAAGGCAGTGGTGTGATATAGTGAAAAAACTCAATGAAATGAAAGCCTCACAAACCAGGATTGTTTTACCCAGCTAGACTTTCATTCAGATTTGAAGGACAGATACACAGCTTTGTGGGTAAACAACAGCTCAGGAACTTTACAGACTCAAAACCAATTTTAAAAAGAAGATCTGAAGAAGCTACTCTAAGACAAGACAAAACCCAAAACAACAAACTTAACAGAAAGATAGCACAAAATCGCATCACAATGATATCGCTTAATGCCAATAATCTACATGCAGTAGTTAAGAGACACAGGTTGCCAAATGAATCTAAAAAATTTACTCCAACATTCTGCTGCCTTCAATAAATGCATTTGAACAATCAGAGCAAACACAGACTCAAAGGCAAATGCTGGAAAACAATCCTTCATGCAAATAATTCCTCCAATATGGCTGGGGTGGCCATATTAGTATCTGACAACATAGACTTCCAGGCTGAAAAAGGTTAGAAGAGACAGTGAAGGTAACTTCTTCATAATCAAGGGATATGTATTTCACGAAGAAATAACATTCTAAATATTTAGGTAACTGAATGGCTTGCAAAATACCTAAAACAACTGCCAATAGACTTCAAAGAAGACTTTAACGGCAACACAATTGTAGTTGGAGACTTAACACTGCTCTGTCAACCCTTGATAGACCAACAAACTAAAGATCACCAAGAAAATACTGGTTCTTAAGGAAGAAATGGAAGAAAGAAGACTAATATAGATATACAGGACTTTCCATCCCCCAAATAATCTGACTTCACAGGTTAAGATCTTAGAAAGCAACCAGCAAAAGGAGACCAACCCAAGAAGAAAGAAGGAAATAATAAAACTTAGAGCAGAAATTAATGAGCTGGAAGCTATAAAACAATCCAAAAGATCAATGAAACCAAGAACTGGTTCTTTGAAAAAATGAACAAGATCAAAAAACCACTTGAAAGATTTGCAAGGAAAGGGAAAGAGAGAACACAAATAAATACAATCAGATGTGCAAAGGGGACATCACAACAGAAACCACAGAAAGTCAAAATACCATCAGGGATTATTTTGAGGTCTGTATGCCAGAAAATAAGATAACCTAGAAGAAATGGGAAACTTTCTCAATTCCTATAGACTCCCAAGACTGGCAATAAGAGGATTTGGAATACTTGAACAGGACTATCACCACTGAGGAAAATTGAAATGGTAATCAAAAGTCTGCACAAGCACAAAAACCCAGGCTAAGCTGGATTCATCAGTGAATTCATCCAAACCTTTAAAGAGGACCTACTGTTGGTCCTTTCCAAGGTCTTACAGGATATAGAGGAAACAGGGTGATATGTTCTTTTTTTTTTTTTTTTTAGGGGAGAGCGAACGCAGTCCCCACTACCACAAATTATGCAGTCGAGTTTCCCACATTTGGGGAAATCGCAGGGGTCACCACATCCGGAGTGCAATGGATAAGCCTCGCCCTGGGAAAACCACCTTCATGATCATGGTATCTCCCATGCCAGGTAAGTATAAGGGTGATATGTTCTTATACTAAGCATATATCACCCTGATACCCAAAGCAAACAGAGACATAATGAAAAAAGAAAATTACAGACAAATCTCCCTGATGAACACAGATGCTAGATATTCAACAAAATACTATAAAAAGAATCCAAAAACTCATCAAAAGATTATACATCATGATCAAGTAGGAATCATCACTGGAATGCAACAATGGTTCAACATTCTCAAACCAATCAACATAATACACTTTATCAATAAAAGAAAAAAATAAACACCCTATGATCATTTCAATAGACAAAGATAAAGCATTTGACAATATCCAACACCCATTCATGATAAAACTTTCATAAAGTGGGAATTGAAGGAACTTTTCTCAATATAGTCAAAGTCATCTACCACAAGCCACAGTTAGCATCATTCTCAATGGTGAAAACCAGAAAGCCTTCCCCCTAAGGTCAGGGACAAGACAAGGTTACTTACTCTTACAAATTGTATTCAATATAGTCCCGGAAGCACTTGCCATAGAAATCATAGAAGAAAAGGACATTAAGGGCATCCAGATAGAAAAGGGAGAAGTCAAGCTATCAAGTATTTGCAGATGACATGATATTATACCTAGAGAACCCTAAATACTATACCAAAAAGCTCCTAGAAACAATAGATTCCTATAGTAGAGTGGTAGTGTATAAAATTAATTCCCAAAAGTCAATGGTTATCCTATCATCAAACAACAAAAGAGAAAAAAGGGATATTAATAAAAACTATTCCATTCACCATTGTGCCACAGAATATCAAATACCCAGGTCTCAGTTTAACTAGGAAGTAAAGGACCTGTACAAAGAAAACTAAAAAACACTGATTCAAGAAATAAAAGAGGTCATGAGAAAATGGACACACATTCCCTGCTCATGGATTGAAAAAATTAACATTGTCAAAATGGTAATACTCCCTAGAGCTAAATACAGATTCAATGTGGTCCCTATAAGGACACCCATGACATTCTTCAAAGAAATTGACCAAACACTCCTGAAATTTGTATGGAATAATGAACCCCCACTGTCAGGAGTCACTGGGGTTTCCATCAATATCAGGAAACAAGTTCCCCTCTACTTCTGAGGTCAGCGGGGAATATATGAAAACTCACAAATCCAGAGCGGTTCCAAAAGACTTTTACTAATTCAATAATAAAACAAGCTCTGCCACTACACTCCAAAATAATGGAATCGCCTTGACTTCTATCTCTCGTTCAGAACTTAGAAAATGCGCTTGGGCCCATGTCTTCCACCAAAGTGCATGATTTGCCGCAATCAGTCCCCTTATATATCCAAAAGTAATCCTATCTTCAGAGAGGATAGCTTCAACAAATCAGTTTCTAGGTGTAAAAGTAAGGTGCTATCACCCTACGGTGGTACCACACTTGTTTCAGGTCTAAACAAATAGTTATACTAGGGACTAGTCCCTGTCTTGAGATTATCTCTTATGTCAAAATACTGGAGGGGAGAGACAACTGGTAAAAAGAAATACACCTCAATGGATGTATAATCATGGGTAGAAACACATAATAATTTCATGGGCTTCATTTAATCTAGATGATATCCACAAGGTCCATCTATTTTCTGTTCAGCACCAAGATGATTCTATTGTCTTAGCCTCTGTTTACTGAAAGTGTCATCCTCGCCTGCATGAGGGCAAAGAAGCATGATCCTTCCTTTAATCAAAAATGATATTCTCAACATAGCCAGGGTAGTAGTCTACTGGTAAATCCTAATTGTCCCCAAACTGGGACCAGTGGGTATTAAGAGGAATTGTGCCCAGTCTAGATAACATAGGAATCGTAGTAGAGATTATAGTAATATTTCAGAAGTTACTAATTCAAAATCAAAATGTCTCTTGTAATTGCCACACCCTCCATCAGTGTTTATTCAGAAGAGAGATCTCATTAGCAAGAACCCTGGCTTAAGAACATGTAAATAGTTCAAACTCTAAGTGGATTAAACAGCAAAGCTCCCAAACTAGCTAGGCCTTATCATCCAACACCCCACAAATAGCTAAAGCAATCCTTAGGAAAAAAAGGGATAGGAGATATCAGTTTCCCCAACTTCAAATTTTACTACAAAGCAGTAGTAATTAAAATGGCATGGTACTGGAATAGAGACAGACCTGTACACCTATGGTATAGAACACTATCCTGACACACATTCTCAAATATATGATCACTTAATCTTCGATAAAGGAGCAAAAAAAAAAAACTGGACAGCTACATGTAACTACAGCAACCAGACTCTAAAGGTATCTGTTTAGGACAAAGGCTGGGGAGTGGGATGGAACCTGGGCACATTGGTGGAGGGTAGTTGACACTGGCAGTAAGATTGCTGTTGGAATATTGTATGGAATATCATACTCTATGACTTAATAAAAATAAGAAAATTATTTGTGTTTTTAATGATACCCATGTTTAAATTGCTTTCTAATGTTAAAAATTTTATTATATCACTGTGAAATAGAGAGTTACAAAGATGTTTATGACTTTGTTTCAGTCATACAAATTACTTTCATGAGGATCTGCATCTCTAGGGCATTTTTAAAAGTATGGAAAGAAAGGGTGGAAGACAAAAGTTTGATCAGTTAAGTGCTCAAAAGCTAAAATAAGAAGTTGGAGGGCAAAGTGTAAAAACTATAGAAATAAGATCTTGAAAGTTTGGTTGTCAACATGGAAATAATATCGCAGAGGTGCAATTCGCTATCTTTACTTGTGTAAACAAAATCAATAGCTATATTGCCAATGGTTTAGCAGAAAGCAGCTCAGGGAAATTGAACACAAATCTAGAAAGCCATTATTTTCAGACATGAACATCTAGATAAGTTCCCCAATCTGAAGTACCAAGAAGGTGACTAACATCCTGAGGATTCCAGGTTGACAAAAAGAAGCAGAACTAAAAGTGAAAGGAAGAGTTGTCTTTCAAGTTTACTCAGTTTATGTTTGTTCTTTTTGTTTGGAACCACACTCAGAAATGATGCAGGAATGTCCTTGTAGGGTCAGAGGCACAGAGATGAGACACCAGGAACACGATATATATCCATTAATATTTTTAATGATCACCAGCCGGAGGGCAGCAATTCTCATCATGGCAGCTGACTAACCACAGCTAACTGACTTTAGCTGGCTGACCTGAGCTCACTGACCTGAGCTCACTCACTTGAACTAACTCATTTGACTAACTGACTTGAACTGACTGACTGACTGACCACCTCCACACAGACCCCAACTCCCTTTTCATCCCCCATCACAAAGGGCAATACAGCTTTAAGTTTGCATGATTTACATTACAAAGACAGTTCACATTCATTGAATAGGACTTAGGAATAATAGGAAGGAGACAACCAGGAACCAAAAACCTGCAGGGGGCGCTATCTAGGTAAGAGGAGATGAACAAAAGAATGCATTACAGTTGCTAATGCAGCCTTCTGGAGTAGCCCATGATGGCAAGGGATGTGTCAGACAGAAGAACAAGAAAAACCTGTTTTTTGCCTAACTAAGCATTGTCCATTAGACTCCATCTTGGGCTAGTTATAGCCAACAGGGAAATGTGCAGAGAAATGACATAGAATAGCCTTGTCTGGGTACCTGCAGCTTGATTAACAGTCTCACTAGGGATTTCTACATACTAACTCTATTGGGAGACAGTCTGCCGGAAGTCCCTGTGTATCTGTTAACAGGCAGTATCCATCAGACCTTCCTTCGCATATCCTTAGATCTACCTTCTGCCAACACATGATCAGCAAATTCTTTTATTCTGTATAGCTAGAATTTTCACTATAGCAGATCCCATTTTTCTTTTTATTGATATGCTTATATTAAAAATTTTGATAAGACTCAGTATTGGTGAATGCTATTTTCAACTGGAAATATATAAAACTATTGATAGTAATATTTATATATTTAGGACTACATTGTCAATTATAGACCTCATTCCGGAATGGATTGAGGCTCTTTATGTTCCTGGAGCAAGTAGATGCCTTTGGACTCTACTAGCATGAGACAGGACATACGGAGATGTTACTGAGGCCCGCTCAAGCAAATCGATGATGAACGGGAAGACAGTGATACAGTGATACATTGTCATATATCTTAGATATATGACAATATATCTAAGATGATCCCCGACTCCATGAGGGCCTCCATTTTCCACATCTGGACTTCCCTCTCGTCAGAACTCCACCCTGCAGACGAGCCTATCACAGCCCGGCCTGCGCGGTTCTACGCAGCTGTGCGGTTCATCAATAAATGCTGGATTTTGAGATGACTACAAGAGTATGCTACCCGCACGGCAGAGCCTGGCAAGCTACCCGTGTCGTATTTGATATGCCAGATACCAGTAACAATTATAGACCTCATTTCCATGACCTGATGGAATGGTTTGAGGCTCTTTATGTTCCTGGAGCAAGCAGATGCCCTGGGGCTCTACTTGTATGAGACAGGTCATATGGAGATGTTACTGGTGCCCACTCGAGCAAATCGATAATGAACGGGAAGACAGTGATATCTTAGATAACTCTTAATATTTCACAAAGTATTCAAATCCAAGGTATTTTACCTGTATAATTATCACTATATCACTTGTCTTCCCATTGTTTATCTATTTCCTTGAGTGGACAGCAGTAACATCTCCAGTTGTCCTGTCACATGCTAGAATAGCCCAAGGGCATCTGCTTGCTCCAGGAACATAAAGAGCCTCAAGTCATTGTCATAATTTAAAATTACAAAATTTCTAATAACTATACCATTATATAGGTAGATAACTGGTAAGATTTCACAAATTATTCAAATCCATAGGGTTTTACATGTCTAATTCACATTGTCATAATTTCAAATTACAAAATTGTTAATAATATATACCATTTTACAGATAATCCATTTTAGTGAAATAAAAGTAATTTTATAGAATACAAATTACATGTAAATCAATTTTAAAAAGTCTCTGAAAGAGCATAAATAAAGTTAAAATTCATATACAAATAAAGTTTATTTCTGACACTTGTTTATACAATTCTACAAATTTGATACAATATTAAATGGAGTTACCTATATGTATATACAGTGCTCCAAACATCATTTGAATTTGTTAAATATTTAAATCCCTTATAATTTGAAACAACTACTTGCTATAATATCTTCTCACAATTAATAGCCTCAATACAGTCATTTAGTTCACTGCAATAAAACTTCCTAGCTTAGAGTTTGAAATAAATATTGGCAGAAACTATTTTGAATTGTATTACTTGACTCATGTGCCATCATATTTTAGATTTTTTAGATTCTATCTATCTACAAAGTGACCAATTTACACTTGCTGAATATACCTGAATTTTTTAAAATTTTTTAATATTTTATCATACCACCGTAAGATATACAATTACATAGATATTCATGTCTGGGTTTAGGTCATACGTTGTTTCAGCACCAATCCCTCCACCAGTGCCATTTTCCCACCACCAATGTCCCTCACTACCTCCCCTCTCCCCAGCCTGCGTCCATGGAGAGTTTTTTTTTGTCTCTTTTCTCTCTCTCTCTCTCTCTCTCTCTCTCTCTCTCTCACTCTTTCTCTCTTCCTTCTCTTACACCCTGTGGCTTGCAATACATACACTCAGAGGCTATCATGTGTATCTTTTTGCCTATATTCAATACTCAGTTCTAGGCTAGTATCTTCACTTACAACAATTGTTAGCACACCGTTCCCTTCTCTGTCCCACTGAACCTTTGACTCCCAGACACATGGTAGATTCCATTTTTGGACAGACCTCCTGCTCCATGTTTTTCTGACCATGAATATTGGTATCGTAATATATATATAAATAAATATATACATATATATTTATATATAATGTATCTATGCCATACAAATAAATGCAGTCATTCTATATCTGTCTCTTTCCTTCTGGATAATTTCACTCAACATGATCCTCTCCATGTCCATCCATTTATAGGCGAATTTCATAACTTCATTTTTTCCTAAATTATGCCTGATCTTTGAAAATGTTTTGTCAACAGTTTTATAAGCAATATTTATTTCAAAAGATTAAGATTTTTCTTCATATATTTTTTGAAAGTATTTATTACTTCCTTATTTCTTAGGCTATAAATAAATGGATTTACTAGAGGAATTACCAGGGTGTAAAAAATTGCTTTGTATATATAGTTATCTCCACTTATAACTGAGCTTGGTTGAACGTACATAGACAGAAGAGAACCAGAAAACATTGAGACAGAAACAAAATGGGATGCACAAGTGGATAAGGCTTTGCCTCTTCCTTGTGTTGATTTCATTCTGAAAATAGTGAAAAGGATGCACAGATAAGATATTACTGCTGTTATGATAAAGAAAATTTGAATAGACCCTCCAAAGATAAGTACCATCAATTCATTAATATAAGGGTCAGTACATGAAAGTCTGAATAGTGGAAGAATATCACAAAAAAAGTGATAAATTTTATTAGACTTACAGAAAGTTAATCTGAACAGAAACAATACATGAATTAAGGGATTCACATTACCAGCTATGTAGGCCCCTGTGGTCATTTGAATACAGAGTTTCTTTGTCATTTTCGTTTGATAATGCAGTGGGCTACAGATGGCTACATAGCGATCATAGGCCATTGCAGAAAGGAGAAAACAATCTGTTGTTTCAGAAAAGCAGAGAAAATAAATTTGTGCCATGCATTCATACAGGGATATCAGTCTGTCCTTAGAAAAGAGGTTCTCTAACATCTTGGGGATAATGGCACAGGAAGAACAGAAATCCATCAGAGCAAGGTTGGCCAGGAAGATGTACATTGGCGTGTGAAGATGCTGCTCGATTACAATCAGTAAAACTAGGCCAAGATTCCCCACCATGGTGATCAGGTAGGTGGCAAGAAATATCAAAAACAGGAAGGTCTTCAGCTCTGGTTTATCTGTGAATCCCATGAGGATAAAATCAGTTGTCAAGTTATCCTTGGTCATGTTTGTCTTGTCTGTTGAGATAACAATTATGGAGATAAAGATTGCATTTGACAGAGTTTAGTTTTCATTCATAGCCACAACCTTTTAAAATCAAGAAAGGTACTTCCATAAGCTTATCTTAGTCCCTTGGATATAGGCACCCAACCTTTATTGGACTTGTAAAATATTACTTCTATGGCTTTCCTTGTAAAACTCAGGGCTCACTCTTGGCAGGTATTGGGAGACCATAAATGGTGGCAAGGACTGAAAGTGAGTCTGCTGCAGGCAGGAAAGTTCATTTGCTCATTTTACTATTGCTCTCACCCAAGTCCTGTTTATTATTGCTCATATCACTTGTATCTCTTGATTTCCCATTGTTCATTGATTTGCTTGAGCAGGTGCCAGTAATGGCTCCATTCATTGGGAATGAGGTCCATTATTGTTACTGTTTTTGGCATATCAAATACACCACAGGTAGCTTGTCAGGCTCTGTGGTGGCTCTGGGTTCATCCTAGGGGGCCCAGTCCTTTTCTATGTCAGACCATCAACCATTCAGGGCCCACGGGGCAGAGCTCTGGGTATAGACAAGCCTATCTCCTGTTTGCCACTTGGCGGACACAACCAGGCACCACATACACAGTATATATCAATTACTTTTATGTTTTATATAAAATATAGTTTACATGATATGTTAATGAATAAAGATTTAGTTCAAAGTTCCAAGCCATGTTGTTCTTCATTTTCTGCAGAAAAAAGAATGACTTATAAATTCAAACATTCTAAAATAGATATTTTAGTCCTACATTTTCATATATATACAAGTACCGCTACCTTATTAGTACTGGAGGCATTTTTAAATTAGTTATGACTTAGTCTTATTATCTGAGGTCTAAAATGCAGTTTTCTAGCAAGGCAATATTTTGGTGGAAACAGTTATTTGTTTCTAGATTCACCTGAAGGCTTGGAATAGGCAAACATCTTTTTAGTATTCTATCCTGAATTCTTGCTGTGTTGTATAATGAACCTAATTTGATGAACTTACAAAATAAAACTGTAAAACTCACTGTTTCCTTGGTTTGGGGTTATAGTCATAGTGCTCAGGGCTGACTCCTGGTTCTGCTCAGGGATCACTCCTGGCAGGATCAGGGGATCAAACAATTTGCCAGCAGTCAGACCTCGGATGGCTGGCAGTGTTGGTTGAAAGCACCCTACCTGCTATTCCATCACCCTAGTTCGTAAAACTCATTATTTAAAAATTTAATATCCCAAATATCGAATATATTCATAGAGCCCAACAGTAAAAGCTAAAATCATGAAAAATGGGAAAAGGAACTAGATAGATATTTTCTAAGGACCATTTCCCAGCAAAACTAATCATAAAGTATATTAATCACTTCACTTGTCACTTGTCTTCCCGTTGTTGATTAATTTGCTCGAGCGGGCACCAGTAACATCTCCATAGTCCTGTCGAAGTGCTAGTGTAGCCCAAGGGCATCTACTAGCTCCAGGAACACAAAAAGCCTCAAACAAAACCACAAACCGAGCCCCCCACAACCAGATCATGGGACGATAAGGTCTATAATTGTTACTGGATTTTGGCATATCAAATACTACAGGGTAGCTTGCCAGGCTCTGCTGTGCAGGTGGGAATAGAACCCAGGTCAACTTTTATATTACATAAATATATATATTTACTTATATATGTGTGTAAATAAATATACACATATTATATACCATAACTTTTTATTTTAAAACCCAGACTCACAGTACTGAGTTTATAGGCCATAGAAAACATTAAGTAAAAAGTATGATTTTAAAATATCACTTATAGGGGCCGGAGGCGATAGCCCAGCAGGTAGAGCATTTGCCTTGCATGCGGCTGGCCCATGCCAGCCCGGGTTGGATCCCTGTTATCCAATATGGTCCCCGAGCACTGCCAGGAGTTATTCCTGAGTACAGAGCCAGGAGAAACCCCTGAGCATTGCTGGGTCAGAACCAAATGGAGATTATCTCAAACATTTTAAAGTAACTATAATCAAGAAAAAAAAATATTGGTGATTATGTAAAGACAAATGAACCCTTGTGCATCATGTAAGACTGTAAATAGGTTAGTTAGTGTAGGAAAAAATGAGAATCCAATATAATGCAATTAACTTTTGTGATTTGATTTTCTTTATGATCATATAGGCAAAATAAGTTAAAACACTCTCAAAACCAGATATATGTACCTCTATGTTTTTTTTTTTTTTTTTTGGCTTTATAGGTCATACCTGGCGATGCTCAGGGATTATTCCTGGCTCTGCACTCAGGAATTACATCTGGCAGTTCTCTGGGGACCATATGGGATGCTGGCGATAGAACCGGGTTGACCTTCTACATGGCAAAAGCTCTACCTGCTGTACTATCACTCTGGCCCCACCACCTGTACTTCTATGATTATTGGAGTTGATTTACAATAGCTAAGGTATGGGAAAAACACAATAACTCAGATTATGAGTGATGGTTATAGTAATAATATATATATATATATATATATATATATATATAAACCATCTACCTATACGTGTAGATAATATTTTCAAAAAATGAAACAACCCCTTTAGTGATAAAATGTAGGTAGCTTGAGGACCTTATGCAGGAGTGTTAAGCAGACAAAATGAAAAACTTGTTTATATCACCTAAATGAGTAATATCAAACAGGGAAACTTAAAAAAAAAAGAGGTAGAATAATGGCAGCTATCAGATACTGAAAGCATAGAGGAAATAGGGAAGTAATCAAACAATAAAAACCTGTACCTAATAGATGAAAACCTCTGGAGCGCTATTACACAACATAATGATTGTATGATGTGATATTGCATTATACCCATCAAGCTTACTAATACTAAAGCTTAATCGTTCCCACAGAGAAAACAAAGGATATATTGTAAGTGATAATCAACAAACAAATGACTATAACATTACAGTATGTAAATATGTCATCAAATGCTATATGTATGATTTTTTATTACATTATAATATATTTCAATAAATAAAAATACATTTAAATGAAAGTTTAGGTATCCTTTATCTCAAATACTGTTAACATTTTGCTTTTTCATGAGATTTTCTGAAGTATAACAAAGTAGAGTAAACCATCAAATAAAAGTAAACTCATTTTCACTTTTGTTTTCTCATCTGTAGAAAAGAGAAAATTTTAGAAATTTTATTTTATCTTCCTATAACATTTTCTTTTTTGGGGATCAGCTCATAGCCCAGTGTCTACTGTTTGCTCTGTGGTGTGAGGGCCTAGTCTCAATCCTAGTACATCAAACAATACATCAAATTGAATTAGAATAAATAAAATTCAGTAGATAATAATTACTAAGCGATTCATTAGGACATATGCATAATTAGACCATCATGTATAATTATAAAATTTACTGGTAAAAAAGGTTTATTTTTAGTAATAAACATATCAAAATAAAAGTGATGGCAGAATATATTATATAGTTTTTAATATAAAATTAAGTATTAGCCACTGTGGATATATTTTATCTCCTATTTCCACATAGTGAGATATATATTTTAAATTTTGTGCCTGAATATTTAATGATATTCATTTCTGTCCTTACCTATGTACATTAAAATTCAGGCTTAAAATCAGAAGATGTCAGCAGTTACTGCAATATTTTTAGGAGTTTTCCATGCATTTATTACTGTGTGCTAGAAAGATAATTAAGTTATATCTATAAAATAAAATTACTAATTCTAATGAATGAGTATTTGTGGATGCCAATATTAAAAATGAAAATAAAACAAAATTTCTCCCTTACCTAGATTTCACTGAGGAGAATTCTATAACACCTCAATATCTGCTTTCTGATGACAGGTCTCACAGAATAGCAAAATATAAACCTTTGTCTTTAAATCATTTGGGATTAAAAGAATAAGGATCTGTATAACTACCAATAGATTCATGTTTGTAATTATGTTTTTTTTAAAGCTAAGGTTTTCTATCAAATACTAAAGGGACTTTCCTTTGATGACATCAGTGTATTTCTTTGGGAGATTCGGTCTTCAGAGATATGAAGACCTCATAACGCCCATTAAAGATGCAATGTGAGACAAGGTCAGGGGAAATGCACTTCATTTAAGTCACTCAACGCAAATGGTGATCATCTTATTGACTTTTACATGACTGTACAGTTTTTAACATTCTGTGCATTTTTATGCAAAAATTTTATAATAGTATAAAGTAGAATTAATACAATAGGACTGTTTGACCAAACCGTTATTAATATAATTGATGAGATTAATGTAGGTCATGAAAAAGAATTAGAATTATTATTGCTGACTCACCATAGTAACACAGCTGCCCGAGTGCATGAGGACTGTGTGACATCTCCAAACTTTAGAGTCTACAGCCCAGCAGGAACCACTGGAATATTACAGAAAAGCCCACTAAGCTCAGTGAGCAGAAACGATACAGCATTGAATGGTCAACTAGCACAAACAGTCAGCATATCTCAGGCCACGACTTATACCATCATTATCAGATAATGTTGTCACAAGTAGTATAAAGTAAATAATTTTGTACCTCTTAAGGGGACAGGTTGTATTTGGGTTTTTAGGTATAAAAAATCCTGAATATATCAACTAGACCTCTCTCTTATATTTTTTCCTTCAAAATTAGTATTTCCTTGCTGACCTTGCTGAGTTAGTGTCTAATTTATCTATAAAGAGGTGACAAGGCTCCATCTACAATTGTTGCTATCAGTGTCCTTAAAAGTTGTTTTAAGCGATTCAATTCACAATTGTGCAAACAGAAAATCAAATATGTAGCAATTAGTTAAAGCTACTGTGTAAAGGACCTGTACAAAGAAAAATACAAGACACTGCTTCAAGAAATAGAAGAAGATATGAGGGAATGGAATCACATTCCATGCTCAAGGTTTGGGAGAATCAACATTGTCAAAATGGTAATACTCTCTAGAGCTTTATACAGATTCATTGTGGTCCCTATAAGATACCCATAACATTCTTCAAAGAAACTGGCCAAACACTCCTGCAATTTGTATGGAATAATAAACCCGCACTGATAACTAAAGCAATCCTTGGGAAAAAGAAAATGGGAGGCATCACCTTTCCCAACTTCAAACTGTACTACAAAGCAGTAGTAAATAAAACAGCATGGATTGGAATAAAAACAGACCTGTGGACCTATGGAATACATTTGAGTATCCTGACACCCATCCTAAAATACATGATCATTTAATCTTTGATAAAATAGCAAAAAGTACTAAATAGAGCAAGGAAAGCCTCTTCAACAAGTGGTGCTGGGAAAACTGGGCAACTACATGTAAAAATATGAATTTGGACCTCTGACTATCACCATGCACAAAATTCAGATCAAAATGGATTAAAGATCTCAATATCAGACCTGAATCCATAAAGCATGTCAAATAAAATATAGGAAAAACCCTCCACCACAGTGAAACTAAAGGCTTCCTCAAAGATGAAACACCAATAACAAAGACACTGGTAACAAAGATAAACATACGGGACTACATGAAACTTAAAAAAGCTTCTTCACCTCAAAAGAAACAGTGACCAAGACACAAAGAGAGTCCACAGAATGGGAAAGAATATTCACCCAATACCCATCTGATAAGTGGTTAATATATAGGATATATCAGGTACTGGTAGAATTTTACAAGAAGAAAACAGCCAACCCCATCAAAAGATGGGGGAGAAGAAATGACAGAAAATTCGACCAGGAAAAAATTCGAATTGTCAAAAGGAATATGAGAGAAATGCTCATCATCACTAATTATCAGACAGATGCAAATCAAAGCAACAATGAGATATCATCTCACACCACAGAGACTGGCACATATCCAAAATAGCAAGAACAACAAATGTTGGCGTGGATGCGGGGAGAAAGGGACTCTCATCCATTGTTGGTGGGAATGTCAACTGGTCCAGTCTTTTTTGTGAAACAATATGAACATTCCTCCAAAGACTATAAATTGAGTTCCTATTCAACCCAGTCATACCACTCCTGGGAATATGCCCTGGGAAGTCAAAAACACACAGCAGAAACACCATCCACACTTTTATTTTCATAGCAGCACTATTGACAATAGCCAGCATCTGGAAACAACATGAGTGCCAAGAACTGATGACTGGATAAAGAAACTTTGGTACATCTACAAAATGGAATAGTATGCATCTGTTAGGAAAAATGAAGTTATGAAATTTGCCTATAAGTGGATGAACATGGAGAGGATCATGTTGAGTGAATTTATCTAGAAGGAAAAAGATATAGAATGACTGCATTTATTGGCATGATATATATACATGTATACATAGATATATCATAATATATATGTCCTTGGATTATATATATATATATATATATAGTATGATGCCAAGGTACAGCAAAATATGGATCAGGAGATCTTGTCTAAGGTGGAATCTACCACAAACATGTTGGAGTCAGAGGCTAGGTAAGTCAGAGAAGGGAACAGTGTGCTAACAATTGTCCTAATTGAACAATTCCGTGTGCTAACAAATGATAATGGCAGTCTAGAACTGAGCCATGAATATAAGCAAAAAGAAACACAAGATAACCTCTGTATGTATGCATTACAATCCACAATGTGTTAGAGAAGGTAGAAAGAAAGAGAGAGAGATTTTGAGAGAGAAAGAGAAGGATGATAAGAGATAAAGAACCTGCTATAGAGGCAGGCTGGGGAGTGGCAGGGAATTGGGGACATTGATGGTTGGAAATGTGCACTGGTGGTGCGTTGGGTGCTGGAATACTGTATGTTCAAAACCCATACATGAACAAGTAGATTATATTTAGATATATAATCTAAAATTCTTCAATAAAAGGAAAATTAAAACAACATGGCACCATGATGAGTTCATTCTTACACATGTAAGAAAGACACATGTCTTTCTTACACATGTAAGCTACATGTGTAAGTGCCAGAGTAACACTCAGAAAGCACTATGACAATGTGCACAGGCACCACAACAAAGAAGTGTAAACCCTGGCAATCACCACAATCAAGTGTAAGAACAAATCAAGCTGTTATTCAACCTCAGACAATGCTTCAACTAAGTGTGCAAGCACTATTCAGTAAGGCATGTTGACCTTGAGCATCACAACAAAAATATGAAGAGAAGAGGTAATAAAATAATCACTCCTCAAAAAATCACTTAAAAACAAATATCAGTTTATGTAGGATATAAAGAAACCTCATAAGAGAATATCAATTGCTCAGAGGCAATAGAAGCTAAGAGCAGAACTGTTCTTCAGTAGGAAATTGGCACTGTGGCAATTCTGAGAGTGATAAACTAGAGAAGGGAACACACTAGGGCAATGGGGGAGGACAAAAGTGCCTACAACAGAAGCTGATTTGGTGTGGGGGGGGAAACTGAGTACCTTGTTGGAGTGTGTATGACCATTGGTAAAGCAATTGATATTGAAACAGTACATGCCTGAAATGCAATCATAAATATCATTGTAACTTAGTAATTTACAGTGATTCAATAAAAAAGAAAAAAGATAAAAAGGTTAAAACAAACAACAACCCAAAAACTATTTGAAGGATAAGCAATAAATCGTATCTGGGATAAAAATATATTAGAAAAATAACCCTAGAAATAAAAATCTAGAAAGTCTAGAAATAAAAATCACTAGACACATAAATGACAAGCGAATCAAGAGTATATTAGAGCAATGAAAGTCTCTTCAACCTGTTATATTGGAGGAGATAATGGCAAGCAGTAACAAAGAGGTAACTGAGTAAATAATGCCAGATATATCATCCTCAAATGCTCATATTTTATCTCTGCAAGAATTATTATCATGTATAACATTTGTTTCTTGTGACTACTAATATAGCACTCAGGTGAATTCTGCTTTGGACAGAATTCCAGACCTTTTGACAGAAGGTCTGTCATTGTTCAGTTCCTGGTTTGGAACTGAACAATGACAGACCTTTGGTTAGGATTACAAAACTCAAATTACAATCTAGGAAGGGAAGTAAGTTGGGAATGATAAGCATGGACTTGAGATTATACTAGGTCACAGGTGGGAAGGTCCTGGGAATTTCTGGTGGTGGTGTACTATAAGTTTCAACATCCAGACTCCACAGCTCAACAGAGCTCCACCCAAGACAAAAACCGATCTCAGCGTCAGAGTCCCACCCTACAGTGAAGCCTATTTCAAGCCCAGGTATGCCTAATCCAGAAGCTTAGATACATGAGGTAGAGCTGCTACTGACTCTCCCTGTGCTCAGCTGACCATGAGGCGTCCAGGAGGGAAGGTAAGTTCTAGTCCTGGCCTGCCATCCCAATAGAGCCTCACAAGAAGCCAGTAGAACCCCCACACCATTAGGGCAGTCATTTTTAACATCAGGACTCTGGAGCTCATCAGAGCTCCACCCAAGAAAAAAAGTCAATCTCTCTCCATTGTGTGCCGCCACATTGCGGCGGCGCAGTTCATTAGTAAATGCATGAGATGAGAGCCTACTTCTAAGAGTATACCACCAACACACCAGATTCTGGCAAGCTACTCGTGTCATATTTGATATGCCAAAATCCAGTAACAATTATAAACCTCATTCCCATGACCTGGAGGAATGATTTGAGGCTCTTTATGTTCCTGGAGCAAGCAGAAGCCCTTGAGCTACACTAGCACGTGACAGGAAGAATAGAGTTGTTACTGGTACCCACTCAAGCAAATCGATGAACATCAAGAAGTCAAGTGATACAAGTGAAATATAATAGCTATGTACATCAAGATCATAAAAGTTAGCACTACTGCAATAATGTTACCTGAACTACAACAAATGAATAATAATGAAGCAGAACATAAAACAAAAATGTAGAAGGGCCAGAGAGATAGTAGAGCTGGTAAGGGCTCACCCTGCACGTGGCCACCCAGGTTAAATCTCTCACACCTGTTGTGGTACCCTGACTGCCATCAAAAGTAATTCCTGAGTTCAGAGCCAGAGCAACTCCTTTTTGTGTTGGCAGAAGGTAGATCTAAGGATATGCAAAGGAAGGTCTGATGGATACTGCCTGTTAACAGATACACAGGGACTTCCGGCAGACTGTCTCCCAATAGAGTTAGTATGTAGAAATCCCTAGTGAGACTGTTAATCAAAGCTGCAGGTACCCAGACAAGGCTATCCTAGGTCATTTCTCTGCACATTTCCCTGTTGGCTATAACTAGCCCAAGATGGAGTCTAATGGAGAATGCTTAAAGTTAGGCAAAAAACAGGTTTTTCTTGTTCTTCTGTCTGACAAATCCTTGCCATCATGGGCTACTCCAGAAGGCTGCATTAGCAACTGTAATGCGTATTTTGTTCATCTCATCTTACCTAGATAGCACCCCCTGCAGGTTTTTGGTTCCTGGTTGTCTCCTTCCTATTATTCCTAAGTCCTATTCAATGAATGTGAACTGTCTTTGTAATGTAAACCATGCAAACTTTAATCTGTATTGCCCTTTGTGATGGGGGATAAGGGAGTTGGGGTCTGTGTGGAGGCAGTCAGTTCAGTCAGTCAAATGAGTTAGTTCAAGTCAGTGAGCTCACGCCAGTGAGCTCTGGTCAGTTAGCTGCAGTCAATCAGCTTTGGTCAGTTAGCCACCAAGATGAGAACTGCTGCCCCTCCGGCTGGTGATTATTAAAAATATTATTGGAAATACGTCATGTTCCTGGTGTCTCATCTCTGCGCCTCTGACCGGACAGGACATTCCTGCTTCATCTGGTGCCCAATCGCGGGGCTGGCCTGAAGGTGAGACACGGGTTACAGACGGGAATAGGAGGAAATAAGTTGCATAGGGTTTGCATAGCCTCCTGGAAGCCAGGAGTAATTTTATTGCGATGGGAAATTCCACATTGCGGTTAGATATGCATACTTATATTGAAAGGGCCCCTCACCCACGAACACAAAGACAGAACCAGGTAACTGATAAAATGCCAGGTAACTGATAAAATAATGGCTCAACGGAAAACAGATAAAATGATAGTTCGACAAGAGCACGCGAGGGCCTTAAGCAAATAATTCCAGGAGGCTACAGGCAAACATTCCCGGGCGCACTGTGTCCCCCCTGTATTTGTAGGATACCTGCTGTGGTGATGGTACCTGGCAGAGTGATTGCGCCGCCTAATATTTTAAACCTATTGGATAGTTATGGCTTTTCTGTAGCGCGGAATTATTCCCTAAAGATCCGCCCTGGGGCTCGGGCTCTGCCACTGACCGTTTGGGGTCATGCTATGAGCCCGAGTATACTCGCTTATTAATAAAACCCTTGCTTTGCTAGACTTGGTCTCTCAGAGTTTTCCTTGGTAGGTCGCGGCGTTCCAAGGCTCCCATCAGTCACCCCATCGGGTGGCCAACCCTACAATATGCTTATGATTCTCACTAAGGCAGTTGGACTGCCGTTGAAAGAGAGTGTTTTAAAAGGTCTCCTTAAAAGAGTACAGAAGCATTGCTACTTGTTTGAACCAGAGAGCAGGGAACAGTTCAACCTAAAAGTATGGAAAAAGGTTGGAAAGGATTTAAGGCGTGCCCATAGGAAAGGGGAAATAATCCCTTAGAAGAATGGGGTGCATATGCTTGCATTAATTTGGCTTTAATGCCATTTGAATCTGATTCTGAGGAGGAGGAGGACTTAATTTCTTCTAGCTCAACTTCCTCCTATCTCTCCCCACCCCTTGTATCTCTGGCTAAGGAGGAACTAACAACATCTTCCTTTGAATTACCTCCTAGAGAGTCATTGTCAGCCTCACCTGCCTTTGTAAATTCTAATATGAAAACGAGGCAGGCAGCATCCCAGGATGATAGTTTTAATTCTGATGCAGAAATAGAGGTGCCTTCACATGAGAAGGCAATCTGAAGAGAAATTTGTGATCTCCGTAGGAAATTAGATCTACTAAGTAAAAAGGCAGACAGGTCACCTAGGCCTAGGGGGCCTGAGTTTGGCTCCCTACAGGGGCTTAACGATTCCCTTTGTGAACCTGGAGTTCATGTTATTCCAACACTCAAATATCCGAATCAGGAAGTAGCTACAGCTCCACGTCAATATAAGTTAAATCATGAGCTGCGTACATTAATGAATACTCCTGATTCTTTTAATAATAATCCACAGCTTCATGCGTTTCCTGTTGCTCGCAATCTGAATACACAAACTAATAGATATGAAGGTGATTATCAAGCTATTCCTTTTAAGTTTCTGACCTCCCTAAAACAGGCTGTTTCAACGTTATGGGCCTACGTCTACTTATGTTTTTGCTTTGCTAGAGAATTTTGCTGAAGCTAATGTCTTACTTCCTTGTGATTGGCAAGCGACTGCAAAGGGTGTTTTGGAAAAATCACAGTATATGCCGTTTAAATCTTGGTGGCGTGAGGAGGCAGAAAAAGTTTCACGAAAAAGGTATCCCAAAAATGCTGAAGCCACAGTAGCGAGAATCATGGGAACAGGCAATTGGTTAACGGCTGCAGATCAGATTAAAATACCTGCAGATATTTTAGATTTGACTACTAATACATGGTTGAAAGCATGGCGTAATTTGGAAGCTCCAGGGAAACAAGCAATTGCATTTACTAAGGTATTACAACAAGCAAATGAAACTTATGTAGATTTCTTAGCCAGGTTAGAAGACACTTTAGAAAAATCTGTCCCGGATGCTACTGTGCATGATTTACTTATGTCCACTTTGGCGGTAGAAAATGCTTCTCCTGATTGTCAAGAGGCAATCCGGGCCTCAAAGTTAATGGGAAAAGAAACTATAGATGATTTTATTCGTGCTTGTCGAGACGTAGGGTCTGCAAAAGTATCAGGCCCGAATTTTAGCTGCAGAACTCCGAAATGTTAATCAAATGAGGTGTTTTGATTGTGGGCAGGAAGGACATTTAAGAAGAAATTGTACTAAGAAAAGGGAAGGGAGAAACCGCTCCCAGCCTTCTGATTCTGCACTCTGTAAAAGGTGTGGCAGAATTGGACATAGAACCAAGGATTGTTACTCCAGAAAGCATAGAAACGGGTCACTGCTTGCTCCCATCTCTACAGAGTCAGGAAACGAATCAAGGGGCCAGTCCCGAGGCCCCACAAACAACCCGGGAACCCTACGGGAAACAATCATAAGTTTGTTGGAGAGTGAGTCTGCCAGCTTGGCTCCAGCTGGCGGCCACGGAAACAGCGGGATTTTTTTTTTTTTTTGGGCACACCCGCGACGCTCAGATTACTCCTGGTTCTGCCTCAGGAATTACTCCTGGTGGCTCAGGGACCTATGGGATGCCGGAGATCGACCCCGGCTATCGCCCGGCCTGCAGGATTTTTTTTTCTGTAACTCAACCACGCGGCTCCAGCCGCTTCTAAGGCCTCGAGCTTCCCACGGTTTCTCCTCTGACCAGCCCCCTTCCCAATTGGATGGGCGGAGCCAGCAGAAGTGGCAGCCCAGAAGCCAAGCAGATGGGCGAGTGGAACAAAGACAGGCAGGCGGCAGCTTTAAATCTAAATTGCCCTGCATTCTGTCTGCTCCTCCCCCTCAACCTAAAGGCACTCCTGCTTTAATTCATATTTCAAAATCTGAAACGCTGGATAGCAAACCTACTTATATCACTTTACAAACTGCTAAGGATAGTACTGCTTTGGATATTCCAGTTATTCAGGATTTGTTTTTAGCTCCTAACAATTTTTATGAAATTCCAACTAATATCTATGGTCCTTTGCCGCCTCAATCATTTGGATTAGTAACTGGCAGTAATAATATGGAATCTAAAGGTGTTAATGTTCAAATGAAATTTTTTGGATGGTAATTTTGAAAGTGAAATTATGCTCATTGTATCTGTGAAGGCTGAAATACGTATTTTTAAAGGTGAAAAGATTGCTCAGCTTCTTGTATTGCCAAAACTGTCAGTTCCTCATTATCGGGAAGAAGGGTCTGGCAACCCTAATGTTGAGGTTTTTTGGACACAATTCCTTTCAGAGGATAAACCCAGTATGGTGCTTACTTTTGAAGATGGTACTAAAATTGAAGGTTTGCTTGATTCAGGGGCCGATACAGCCATAATTGCTTCACATCATTGGCCCTCTGGATGGAAAAAAACACCGTGTGCTTAATGCAACTTTTACTGGGTTGGGTGTCATGACTGATATTCAACAAAGTGATGAGCCTCTCAGGTGTACTGACCCAGATGGAGATGAGGCTGTTATTCAGCCCTATATTTTGCCAATTGCAATTACCTTATGGGGCAGAAATTTGTTGAAAAATTGGATATTGTTATGACTAAACGTAGAAACCTTTGTAAACAGCCGCATTTCTTAATGCGGGCCACTGCTCATAAAACAGCTTTACCCATTAAGTGGAAAAACACGGAGCCAGTATGGGTTGAGCAGTGGCCCTTAATTACTGAAAAGCTAACAGCTTTGCAACTATTGGTGGAGGAACAGCTCAACTTGGGTCATATTGGTCCAAGTTCTAGTCCTTGGAATTCTCCAGTTTTTGTAATCAAAAAGAAATCAGGCAAATGGAGAATCTTAACAGATTTACGCCAGGTCAATAAATGCATGGAGCCTATGGGCCCTTTGCAGCCTGGCATTCCTAATCTTGCTATGATACCAAAAACCTGGAATATTATTGCTATTGATTTAAAAGATTGTTTTTATACTATTCCCCTTGCTGAGCAGGATAGAGAAAATTTGCATTTACTGTCCCATCGATGAATAATGAAGCACCTAATAAAAGGTATCATTGGACAGTGTTGCCTCAAGGCATGATGAATAGTCCGACCATGTGTCAATATTTTGTTAATCAACCCTTGGAGATTATACGTAAAAAATATCCAGGTGCCAAGTTAATTCATTATATGGATGATATCCTTATAACTGCTCCTCCTGAAATTAATTTGCAAAATGTCTATTCTTCTACTGTTACTGAACTACAGGATTGGGGCTTAGAAATAGCCAAAGAAAAGGTCCAGCATTCAGTACCTTGGGAATTTTTAGGTCAAATTATTAATAATGCTATGGTAATTCCACAAAAGGTGCAAATCAGGAAAGATAATTTAAAAACTTTAAATGATTTTCAGCAACTATTAGGTAATATCAATTGGTTACGTCCATCCCTGGGCATTCCCACTTATGCGCTTAGGCATGTTTTTTGCCATACTTGAGGGTGATGCACAAATTAATAGTCCTCGTCAGCTCACCCCAGAAGCAGCCCAGGAACTTCAATTTATTGAAGAAATGGTTAATTCAGCTCAATTAAATCGTATTGAAAAATTCGAGCCATTCTCATTGATAATTCTAAATACTTTGCATTCACCAACTGGAGTTTTAATACAGGATTCAAATATTATAGAGTGGATTTTTTTGCCAAATAAAAATAGCAAGTCTTTAGCAACATATCCCTCCAAAATTTCTCAGGTTATTATAAAGGGAAGAAAAAGAGCTGTACAGCTTTCTGGCTTTGATCCTAAAGAAATTATTGTTAAATATGATAAGGAAAAGATACAAGCCCTCTGGGAAACAGATGAAAACTGGCAAATAGCTTGTGCCAGTTATTTGGGTTCAATACATAATATCTTTCCTAAAATAAAGTTGTTTCAGTTTTTACAATTAACTAATTGGATATGGCCAAGCGTGGTTCGTTCAGAACCAATAGATGATGCTGTAACTTTCTTTACTGATGCTTCCAAAGATGGAAAAGCTGCTTATACTGACTTAAAAAATGATGTTGTATTACAAACTCCTTATCAATCAGTGCAAAAGAATGAGTTATTTGCTATTATTTCTTTATTGAAAAATTATTCAGATCCTCTTAATATAGTCACTGATTCACAATATGCAGCTTGGACTATACAAAATATTTACACTGTCTCTTTACCTTTAAAACAGTCTCAACTTTTAACATTGTTTGCCACATTGCAGCAATTGCTTGGTGCTCGTACTCATCCTTTATATATTGTCTTTATATACATAAGGGCTCAAACTAATTTGCCTGGTCCTTTAACACGTGGCAATGATCGAACCGATAAACTTGTGGCTTTAGTAGTAACTGTGGAAGCTTCCCATAGTTTGCATCATCAAAATGCTCGTGCATTAAAAAAATAAATTTGCACTTCCTTGGTCTCAAGCAAAAGCCATAATAAAACAGTGCCCTACGTGTCAGGCAATTAATATACCACATTTGCCTCTTGGAACCAACCCCAGAGGGTTGACAGTTAATCACATTTGGCAAATGGATGTTACAATTGTACCTTCTTTTGGTGAAACCAAATATGTACATCATTCTATAGATACTTATTCTCATTTCCAGTGGGCTACAGCTGCCCCATCTGAAAGAGCTGACGCAGTCATAACTCACCTGCTAGAAGCTTTTTCTGTAATGGGCATTCCTCATATTATAATAACAGATAACACTCTAGCATATAATTCAGCAAAGTTGAAGTCTTTTTATGCAGCTTATTCTATTACTCATATTACAGGTATTCCCTATAATAGTACTGGTCAAGCAATTATTGAGCGAGAAAATCGTACTCTAAAAGAAATGCTTTATGACGAGAAAGGGAGTATATCTGAATTCTCCCTAGCAACAAATTGCAAGAGCATTGTTTACTTTAAATTTTTTTAAACATTGCAGATAATGAAACTTCAGCTGAAAAACATTGGAGGTCTCCAAAAAATGAAATTACAGTGACAAATAAAACCACAAAACAGGTCAAACAAAAAATCTTTTTTTTTAACATTTTATTATACCACCGTGAGATATACAATTACAATGTTGTTCACGCTTGGGGGTTTCCGGTCACAAAGTCTTCCAGCACCCCGCCCTCCACCAGTGCCCCATCAACCACCACCCATGTCCCCAATTCCCTCCCCCTCCCACATCCTGCCTAAATGGCAGGTTCTTTATCTCTCTCTCTCTCTCCCTCTCTCTCTCCTCCTTCTCCCACACATTGTGGGTTGCACTAAGAACACTTAGAAGCCATCATTTGCATTTTTTGTCTGTATTTAATGCTCAGTTCTATGTTGGTATCAGACCTTTTGACATTTATTCACACATGTTCCCTTCTCTATCTTACCTAACCTCTGACTCCCACATGCTTGTGGCAATATCCACTTTTGGTAAGATCACCTGGTATATTTATGTCATGCAAATAAATGCAGCCATTCTATGTCTCTCTCTTTCCTTCTGACTAATTTCACTCAACATGATTCTTTCCATGTCCATCCATTTATAGGCAATTTTCATAACTTCATTTTTTCCTGACAGCTGCATAGTATTCCATTGTGTAGATGTACCACAGTTTCTTTATCCAGTCATCGGTTCTCGGGCATACCGGTTGTTTCCAGGTTCTGGCTATTGTGAATAGTGCTGCTATAAAAATAAAAGTGCAGGTTGTGTTTCCGCTGTGTGTTTTTGGCTTTCCAGGGTATATTCCCAGGAGTGGTATGGCTGGGTCAAAGGGGAGCTCAATTTCTAGTCTTTGGAGGAATGTCCATATTGTTTTCCAGAAAGGTTGTACAAGTTGACATTTCCACCAACAATGTATGAGAGTCCCTTTTCCCCGCATCCACACCAGCACTTGTTGCTTTTACCCTTTTGAATATGGGCCATTCTCTGTGGTGTGAGGTGATATCTCATTGTTGTTTTGATTTGCATCTCTCTGATGATTAGTGATGATGAGCATTTTTTCATATGCCTTTTGGCCATTTGGATTTCTTTCTTGTCAAAGTTTCTGTTCATCTCTTCTCCCCATTTTCTAATGGGGTTGGCTGTTTTTTTCTTATATAGCTGTACCAAGCCTGATATATCCTGGATATTAACCCCCTTATCAGACGGGTATTGGGTGAATATTCTTTCCCATTCTGTGGGCTGTCTTTTTATCTTGGTCACTGTTTCTTTTGAGGTGCAGAAGCTCTTCAGTTTCATGTAGTCCCATATATTTATATTTTCTTCTAGTTGCTTTGCTAATGGTGTTTCACCTTTGAAGATGTCTTTAGCTTCAATGTCGTGGAGGGATTTTCCTATATTTTCTTCAACATACTTTATGGAATCAGGTCTGATATCGAGATCTTTAATCCATTTTGATCTGATTTTTTGTGCAAAGTGTTAGACACAGGTGCAAATTCATTTTTTTTTACATGTAGCTGTCCAGTTTTCCCAGCACCACTTGTTAAAGAGGCTTTCCTTACTCCAGTTTGGACTCTTTACACCTTTGTCAAAGATTAACTGATCATATATTTGAGGGTGGGTGTCAGGATACTCAACTCTATTCCATAGGTCCACAGGTCTGCTTTTATTCCAGTACCATGCTGTTTTAATTACTGCTGCTTTCTAGTACAGTTTGAGGTTGGGAAAGGTGATGCCTCCCATCTTCTTCTTCCCAAGGATTGCTTTAGCTATCCGTGGGGGTTTATTATTCCATACGAATTTCAGGAGTGTTTGATCAATTTCTTAATGGGAATTTTGAATTTCTTTCATGGGAATCCTTATAGGAACCGCATTGAATCTGTACAAAGCTCTAGGGTGTATTACCATCTTGACAATATTAATTCTCCCCATCCATGAGCAGGGAATGTGTTTCCATTTCCTCGTGTCCTCTTTTATTTCTTGAAACAGTGTCTTATATTTCTCTTTGTATAGGTCCTTTACAAACTTGGTTAAGCTGATTCCTAGGTATTTGATTTTCTGTGGCACAATTGTGAATGGAATCGATTTCTTAATATCCCTTTCTTCTCTTTTGTTATTTGTGTATAGGAAAGCCACCGACTTTTGGGTATTGATTTTGTACCCTGACACTCTACTATACATATCTATTGTTTCTAAGAGTTTTTGGGTCGAGAGTTTAGGGTTCTCTAGGTATAATATCATGTCATCTGCAAGTAATGATAGCTTGATTTCTTCCTTGCCTATCTGGGTGCCCTTAATGTCCTTTTCTTCTCTGATTGCTATGGCGAGTACCTCCAGTACTATATTGAATAAAAGAGGTGAGAGAGGGCAACCTTGTCGTGTTCCTGATCTTAAGGGGAAGGCTTTCAATTTTTCCCCATTGAGAATGATCTCTCGCTGTGGGCTTTTGGTAGATGGCTTTGACTATCTTGAGGAAGCTTCCTTCAATTCCCATTTTCTGGAGGGTTTTAATCATGAATGGGTGCTGGATCTTGTCAAATGCTTTTTCTGCATCTATCGATAGGACCATATGGTTTTTATTTTTTCTCTTATTGATGTGATGTATTATGTTGATTGATTTGCGAATGTTGAACCATCCTTGCATTCCCGGGATGAATCCTACTTGGTCATGATGTATAATCTTCTTGATGAGTCTTTGGATTCTGTTTGCTAGTATTTTGTTGAAGACCTTAGCATCTGTGTTCATCAAGGAGATTGGTCTGTAATTTTCCTTCTTTGTATTGTCTCTCCCTGCTTTGGGTATCAGGGTGATATGCGCCTCGTAAAAGCTGTTTGGGAGTGTTTCTGTTTCTTCTATTTCCTGGAAGAGCTTGAACAGGACTGGCAGTAGGTCCTCCTTAAAGGTTTGGTAGAATTCGCCAGTGAACCCTTCTGGACCTGGGCTTTTGTGTTTGGGCAGACTTTTAATTACTGTTTCAATTTCCCCAATGGTGATAGGCTTATTTAGGTATTGGAGGTCTTCTTGTTTCAATCGTGGGAGGTTATAGGACTTCCAGGAATTTATCCATTTCTTCTAGGTTCTCATGTTTTGTGGCATACAGGTTCTCAAAATAACCTCTAATGATGTTTTGGATTTCTGTTTTTCTGTTGTGATGTCACCATTTTCATTTCTGATTCTGTTTATTTGGGTTCTCTCTTTCCCTGTCCTTACAAGTCTTGCCAGTGGCTTGTCGATCTTGTTTAATTTTTCAAAAAACCAGCTCTTGGTTTCATTAATCTTTTGGATTGTTTTATTTAGTTTCCAGCTCGTTGATTTCCTCTCCTAAGTTTCACTATTTCCTTCCTTCTGCCTGTATTGGGCTTCCCCTTATTGGTCTTTTTCTAATATTTTCAGCTGTGAGGTCAGGTTATTTATATGGGCCCTTTCTTCTTTCCTGATGAATGCTTATCAGAGCTATGAACTTTCCTCTTAACACAGCTTTTGCTGTGTCCCACAAGTTCTGATAGTTGGTATCTTCTATTGGCATTTATTTCTAAGAATCTTTGGATTTCCCGTTTGATTTCTTCTATGACCCATTTGTTGTTCAGCAGTGAGCTGTTTAGTTTCCAGGTGTTTGGTTTAGCTCCCTGCTTCTGTGTATGGTTCACTACTATTTTGAGTGCATCGTGATCTGACAAGATAGTCAACACAATTTCAATCTTTTTTATTTTGTTGAGGTATGCTTTGTGGCTCAGTATATGGTCTATCTTGGAGTATGTTCCATGTGCACTGGAAGAAAATGTGTATTCAGCTTTTTGGGATGAAAAGCCCTATATATATCAACCAGCTCTCTTTCTTCCATTTCTTCCTTCAGGTCCAGTATTTCCCTGGTGAGTTTCAGTCTCCTCGATCTATCCCTAGTCGATAAGGCAGCGTTGAAGTCTCCGACTATTATTGTGCTACTGTTAATGTCTTCTTTGAGGTCTATTAATAATCGTTTTAAGTATTTTGCTGGCCCCTCGTTTGGCGCATATATGTTTAGCAGTGTGAATTTCTTCCTGGTATACATACCCCTTAATTATTAAGAAATGGCCTTCATTGTCTCTTTTGACCTTTTTCAGCCTGAAATCTATATTGTCAGATACGAGTATGGCCACACCCACCTTTTTGGAGGGGTTGTTTGCGTGGAGAATGGTCTTCCAGCCTTTGACTTTGAGTCTGTGTTTGCTCTGGTTATTCAGATGTGTTTCTTGTAGGCAGCAGAATGTTGGATTCAGTTTTTTAATCCATTTTGCCACCCTGTGTCTCTTAATTGGTGCATTTAGACCGTTGACGTTGAGCGAGATTATTGTCATTGGATTTTGTGCCATCTTTCTGTTTAACGTTGTTGTGGTTTTGGGTTGTCTTATTTTACAATAGCCCCTTCAATCCTTCTTTTAGAGTTGGTTTTGAGTCTATGAATTTCCTGAGTTGTTATTTATCCATGAAGTTGTGTATCTTTCCTTCGCATCTGAATGTAAGTCTAGCTGGGTAAAGAATTCTTGGTGAGGCCTGAAGTTCATTGAGTCTTTTCACAATATCCCACCATTGTTTTCGGGCTTGGAGTGTTTCATCTGAGAAGTCTGCCGTAAATCTCAGGGATGCTCCTTTGTATGTGATTTCCTTCTTTGATCTTGCTGCTTTCAGTATTCTATATCTGTCTATCGCTTTTTGTCATTTTTAATAAGGATCTGTCTTGGAGTATTCTTATTAGGGTTTCTTTTAGCTGGTATCCTTCGGACCTCCTATATCTGGGAGCATGCTTTCTTTCAGTTCGGGAAACTTGTCAGCGATGATGGCTTTGACAGTTTCTTCTTCATCAGGGTTTTTCTTCTTGCCCTTCTGGCACCCCAATGATGCGTATGTTGTTCCTTTTGGCTTCATCCCGATTTTCTCTGGTAGTCTGTTCGTTGATTGTGAGTCTTTTTTCCATCTTCTGGTGTTGTCTACAGAATCTCTGAACCTCATCTTCGAGATCACTAATTCTTTCTTCAGTAGCTGTTACTCTGCTTTGGAGGCCTTCTCCTGTGTTTTTCAGTTCACTTACCTCATTTTTAATATATGTCATTTCTGCTTGTACTTTGGTCTTGAATTTTACTCAATTCTGCTCTAATTTCCTCCTGTACTTTTACTGACTTTGTATTCCATTGTTTCTTTTTATTTCCTTGTACATCTTTAACAGTTGCTTATGAAATTCCTTTTCAGAGAGGTTATATAGCTCATCGTTATTGCTGGACTCATCTGTATTAATAATTTCAATCGTAGAGCTTGAAGGACTTTTGTGCTGCTTTACCATAATGACTATCGTAGGTTGCAAAATGAGTGTTCTGGGTGACTAGTCAGTAAAGTTAGTAGGTGCCTGAATTACTTTGCAGCTAGGGAC
>JAJIBD010022432.1:0-39188 GCA_021461705.1 Cryptotis parvus
TCTTTGTACTCTGTAAATCATGATGTTTAAATAAAGTTAAAATAAAAATAAATATTTTGTAGTTCACGGTCCAAGGTTTGTTATTGTACCATCACTATCTTTTTGTATTTTGTTCTCCATATTCCACACATTAGTTTAGATTATTGGGTACTTTTCCTTCTCCCTATAATTACTGTTTATATGTAACAGAAAAACCAGAGGAGTACCTATTGCCAATCCTGGGTCTCCTGCAAAGGAAGTGGTTTAAGTATATTACATGGGATTGGGCTGTGCCATTTTATTTTCCAAATAAATATTTGTAAATTTCAAAAGGAAGAATAGACAGATCAGCTGTCCTTTGGTATTAATTTTAGTTCTTAAAAATGATGTACTTATAATACTTTGTGATCAACTGTCCTTTTGGTATTAATTTTAGTTCTTAAAAATAATGTATTTATACTTTGTGATAAGTTTTTCAATAGTAGTGTGAGAAAGAAACAGAGCTAGAGAGAGAATGAGAATCAGAATGAGATATATCAAAATTGTTATAGAGTGAGAATCAGAATGAGATATATCAAAATTGTTATCTTATAAAGAAAAACTATGAAAAATTTTTTTCATATTTTTATAGAGACTGTGTCTGAGTCATTATCTCATACCTGGTTCAGTGTGATATATCAAAGTTTGATGCTTATCTGAACAAAAAGTACTTATTCATTCATTCAACACTGTCTTACAAATATGACAACATTATGGCAAAGAGCCAGTACCTGTTTCATGGAATTTATTTATCTAATAGAAACTGCCATTACTAAATGTCATTAATTCAAACTGTATTAGTCACAGTGATGTTTAAGTTTAGAATATCTTTAATGGTGACTTCATGTAGTATTTTCACATTGATTTTTGTAAAAGTTGCATTGTTGGGTTTGGTTTGCTTATATTTCTTTGCATCTAAGTTCATTAGGAATATAGGTTTATAGTTTTCTTCTTTAGTAGTACTTGTGCTTTTAGTATTAGGACAATATTTGCCTCATAGAAACTGCTTGAGGATTCCTCCTCCTTCAATTTTCTGAGAGAGCCTGAGAAGTATTGGACATAGACCTTATCTAATGATACATAACAGAAACATGCATAATATAATAATGCAATGGGTCTTCAATAGAAATAATAATAAATCCACTTTTTTGTTGTTTGTTTTTTAAGAAATGTCTTTGCATGACATACTCTCTAGTCATCTTGTTCCTGAGCTTTTCATATCTATGTGCGTGGGTGCTGGGAGAAACAAGTATAAGAAAGGTGAGAGGGCACCTGCTCTCCAGAAGCAGGAAAATCTCCACCTTCACAGTCTTTTTCTGTGCAAGATGTGTTCCTCGAACTTCCTGAATGCTGGGTCTAGTTGCAGACTGAATTCCACCTCACCTCCTCATTGCTGAGCATCCTTGGTCTGCTTCTGAGGGTTCCCAGAAACTTGCTGCTCTCTGTGACCTGAAGTGTTGGACTCGAAGCTACACTTGATGGCAGTGACTGGACAGCCTACCCAGGATTCCTGAAATGGCCGCTGCTGCTTCTAAATCAATGCTGAAGAATGCTGAGTCCCTGCTTTTGCCAGTCTTCCTAAATGATGCTCAGAGGATATTCCTGGCTTTGCATTCAAGAACTGCTCCTGGCAGTGTTTGGAGAAGTATAAGGGATGCCGGGCGTCAAACCCAGGTTGGCTGTGTGCAAGCGGCCTCTTGTGGTTGCTGCGGTTCATCAATAAATACTGGATTTAGAGATGATACAAGAGTCTGCTACCCAAACAGCAGAGCCTGGCAAGCTACCCGTGTCGTATTTGATATGCCAAATACCAGTAACAATTATAGAACTCATTCCCATGACCTGATGGAATGGTTTGTGGCTCTTTATGTTCCTGGAGTAAGCAGGTGCCCTTGGAATCTACTTGCATGAGACAGGACATATGGAGATGTTACTGGTGCCCGCTCAAGAAAATTGATGATGAACGGGAAGACAGTGATACAGTGATTGTTTTTTGGGTCACACCCAGTGGCGCTCAGAGCTCACTATGCTTGGGGTCCATACTGGGTGCCAGGGGATCAAACTCAGGTCAACTGTCTTCAAGGCAAACTCCTTACCTGCTTTTCTAATTCTCCAGCCCCTTAAAGTATTTGTTAATTAAAAAGAAAATCTGTAATGACACAGGTTACTACAAATCTAGTATTTCTTTTTTTGTCTTTGTGGGTCACACCGGGGATGCTCAGAGGTTACTCCTACCTCTGTACTCAGGAATCACTTCTGGCACTGTTCAGGGGGACCATATGGGATGCCAGAGATTGAACCCAGGTTGGCCACATGCAAGGCAAACGCCCTACCTGCTGTACTATCACTCCGCCCCAAGTCTAGTAATTCTTTTATAAGTTTATATTTATTCAGCATACTACTTGAAATGGCACAGAATTTTGGAGGCACACTATTTTACCCAAAACAGGATACCATATGTATTTGAAATTACGATCCTCTTGCCAAAAATCTTCAGAAAACTTGCCAAAAACTTCTCCCCAGAAAACTTATCAGGTTCAAAGACTCTGCTGAAGTCTATGATAACCTGTAGTCGGTCTTCAGGATTCCAACATACTTTCTTCTTTAAGCTCAAAGAATAAAAATACATTCTTACATTGTTACTCAATGAGCTAACTTAAGCAGTGCTCCTTCTTTTATCCCTAATGTCTCACGGGGCATTTTATGAAAGATGGTTTCAAATGTTTAAGATATAACTTCTCTTACCTACCACCTTCTGTCTTAGACACAAGGGACATGGGCAAGACAAAGACTGCACTTTTTTTTTTTTTGCTTTTAGGGTCACACCCGGTGGTGTTCAGGGATTACTCCTGGCTCTGCACTCAGGAATTACTCCTGGCACTGCTCAGGGGACCATATGGGATGCCAAGGATCAAACCTGGGTAAGCCGTGTGCAAGGCAAATACCCTACCATCTGTGCTATCACTCTGACCCTAAAGGCTGAACTTATAAAGGAAAACTCTACCCCACTGATAGCATTTTTTGGACAAAAATGTATTTCTGGCTCTCTATTTTACCCAAGCTTATTCCTGCTCCCTTTCACTGCCCTCCACCCAGAAGAAAAAAGACTTTTCCACCATCAGCTAAATTGACTCCTAACAGTTCCACCTCACTGTTATTACAGATGTAACCAATTAGGTCAAAATTCCAAAGAAAAACAGAGATTTATCTGCCACTAAACTACCCCAGCAGGCTAGGTGGTAGAAGATAAATATAAACAGATATATAAAGGGGAGGGTCCCAGAAAGTTAATTTAATCTGGACCTAAAAAAGTAAATTCAGTGGTGGAAGATATGCTATTTTCTGGGCAAGAACAAAAAAGAAAAGATAAGTTGAGAAAAGGAAAGAAGTGTTCTTTTCTAGGTCACTTGATCACTTAATCACTTGACATCCCGTTATTCATCGATCTGCTTGAGTGGGCACAGTAATATTTCCATTGGACCCTATCACATACCAGTGTAGCCCAATGGCATCTGGTTGCTTCAGGAATACAAAGAGCCTAAACCATTCATTCAGGGTCTTGACGAAGAAGTCTGACCATCTCGTAGGTAGGCGGCCACGTGATCTTTTAGCATCCTGTGGGATCCAGTCAGTAATGGCTCTAGTCCAGGGGCCATCTCCAAATCTCATTACATGCCCAGTCCATCTGATTTTCCATGCCTTGGCAAATGAGACAGTGTCCCTGACTCTGGAACAGCTACGGAGGTCGGAGCTCAGGATTCCTTCTTTCACTTGAGTGAGGCGTGATATTCCAAGCATAGCTCTTTTGATTCCTCTTTGGGAGACCCAAATAGCATTCTCATCCTGCTTTCATAGGGCCCCAAGTCTCTGAGGCGTATGTTAATGCAGGGATGTGATCTTCTGTGATACTTTTGTAATACCTTTTCTAGGTATGTGATCTAATGGCTAGAGCTGGTTTTGTTAGGTTTTGTTTGTTTTTAATTAAGCGACAGTTAGTCACTTAAACATGTTATGAAATGAGTTTTTGATATAGTTTATATAGAAATGGGATGTTAACAGTTAAGGTGAAAAAAAATACATTCCCAAATATGCAGATGGAAGAAAAATATAGAGAAAAAAAGCTGTGAAGCTGTGATAAAGGTAGAACCTAAGGCAAAAGGGATCTTTTCCTCCTTCAAACCTATGTTTTGTTCAGTTCATATGATGCTTACCACAGATTATCTTGCATTCGGTCCATTATGTTCTTGTCTCTTCTATTGACTGCAATCAGTTCCCACAGGGGCAACAATGGGACAGAATGGAAGTAGCAGAGGCTTTGCAGCAGGACAGTTATGTTCAAATTCTCACAGTTCCATGAATGTGACTTTAGACTTAGCCTCTGTCATTTAGAAAACATGGATGGCAATGCCTACATCTCAGAATTGTTTTTAAAATTAAGGAAAACCCAAATACTCCTTAAAGATTCAAGGGGGTAAAAATGTCTAGGAGGAATGTTGCAGGCAGATAGGGGCAGAGGTGCTGGTAATGAGTATTTTGGAAGTAATGGAATGAAGAAGAAATTGCCTAGCTCTAAAGTAGCCAAAAGGCATAAGATCATCCAAATTATCCCTTAGAGATGCAAATGCTGAGCTTCTTGGAGATGGAGAAACTGAGGCACTTCCCAGAGAAGGGTAGATCCCCTCATAAAAAGAGAATATGAAAGGGCCATCTAGAGACCAAGGCTCTTCCCTATGACATCACACAGATTAATTTTTCTGAGTGCACAGAACTCCAGGCCAGAGCAGTTGGGAAGAAATTCTATTATGAAAACAACTTTGGAAAGGCATGCAGGGTTCAATCTCCACCCTGGAGAGTGCCCACATCTCACCCTGAGTTGTGTACTGCTGGCCTTTTTCTTCTGCAGAAGCCTGTGTGCTCGCCTCCATCTCTTTGTCTCTCTGTGTCTCTGTCTCTGTCTCTATCTCTCTCTCTCTGTTCCTCCCCTCTCACATTTCCCTAAGTAAGCTTATTTAAATAAAATATTTTACTTCACACACACAAAATTAAGTGAGCAAGAGCTAGAAAGATAGTACAGGGGTGAAGGCTCTGGCCTTACATGCACTTCACCCAGGTTTGATCTCCCAAGGACTGCTGGGAGTAAACAAATAGTCATATGAAGTCCGGCATACAGCAAGCATATAAAAAATGTTTCCTCTCCATTTTTACTCCTTGTGATATCCTTAGGACTTATTTCCACGTCTTTCACAGAATGAGCGCTCGCTACGAGGTGCGCACGAAGCTGGCAGCACTGTATCCCAGATCACTACAGATCATGCTGCTTTGAATCATATGACTTAATCTTTAGACTGCACTGAGTTCACTCCAAATATAATTTTATGAATAATCTCCAATATCTGGCAGTACAAGGCCCTAGCCATAAATGCATGTCCAACATCAGTCATGTCTCAAGGAGTTCAAGTTTAGTGACTTGTTCCTTTGATGATTAGTCTTTAAACCTTTTTTAAGAAAGTAAACCCATGGTAACTGTATAAATAGCCATTAAATTTGAGTAATCCTAGAAGATATATTTAGAGCCAGGAAATTTCATAATAAAAATGCTTTGTTGATGCTACTAGGGCTAGAAGCGCACCACTACCAGATCATTCATAAGGACAGTGGTGGGTGGAGGGTCTTAGACTTTTTGGTGCTGGTGAAATTACAGAAATTTTAAATATAAAAAGTATTTTTAAAAAAGACATTTTAAATATAAAACCATAAACATGAATGAACACTTTTGTAAAATATGAGGGCCTTTTCTTTGCATTTGTTGTCTAAACTACATTTTTATTTGAAGTAAAAACAGATTCTATTTGGAGTTTTTGAGGAAAGGAAGAAAGGAGAGAAAGGGAGAGAGAGTAATGCACCCAAGAGAGAATGAAGGCTTCTCCAAAGGCAGAGAGAGCCACAGGGAAATTACTTTTCTCTTTTTAATCAATCTTGATCATTGACAGAGGGGAAAACTTGGGGAGAAAATATAAGACATTTTTATGTTCATTCGATCATTTTTGAAGTGTCCTTTATATCTGATATGGAGGTATGGAGAGATAGTATAACAATTAAAGTACTTGCCTTCCATGCAAACAACCCTGATTTGATCCCGGGAACTTCATATTGATTCCTGAGAACTATCAGGAATAATCATTAAGCACAGAGCTAGGAGCACCCCTCAGAACTATTGAGTGTGACCCCAAAACTAGATAAGACAGGTACCAAAATTATATGGATAGAGTCATTTAAAACCAGTTCGAGGGGAGCAGGGGATGGTAAGGCATTTGCCTGCCTCACAGCCTAGTCAGTGGCTGCGACACACCAGGGTTCAATCTTTAGCATCTGTCAGGGATGCCGCTGAGGTGCCCGACAGTGTCAGGACAGAAGTTCTCTTCTACCTCCGAGGACGCCTGGGGAACAGATGAAAACTCACTAGTCCGGTGTAGTTTCAAAAAGGCTTTTAATAGTACAAAAGTTCTTCCACAGCACTTCAATATAATGAACAAACTCTAGCTCTGGTCCGAACTTAGACCATACAAAAGACCCTAAATCTCCCACCAAAGAGAGAGGATCTCACCCAAGATGAGTCCTACCCAGAAGAAGGAGCAAAAGGCCAAAGAGCAAAAAGCCAAAAGCCAAAAGCCAAAAGTCAAAAGCCGCAGGAGCCAAAAGCCGAAGCGAAAAGGCCAAGGGGTCTCAAGTCAGTCCCCTTATATACACCAAAGTAATCCAATTTGTGACAGAGAGGGTCATGTCAACAAACAACCCTAAACAGAGTGTAGAAGAGCAGTGCCACACCCTATTGCAGGTATAAACAAAGGTTAGGCAAGGACTAATCCCGAGATTATCTCTTATGTAAAACACTGGAGAGAGAGAGGGCTGATATAAAGTAATACATCTTAATTTCATGAGCTTCATGTAATCTAGATGGTACCCACAAGGGCCTTCTTATTATTATCTGCACCAGGGTGATTCTGAGTATCTTGTTCTCGTGTACTGAAAGGGTCACACTCGCCTGCTTAGAGCACACTAGTATGATCCTTCCTATAGTCTTTCTATAGTCTCAACGTAGCCAGGGTGGTAGTCTCCCTGGTAAATTCTAACTGTCCCATGCTGGGTGCAGTGGGTATAAAGAGGAGCTGTGCCCAACCTAGAAAGTATAGAAGTCTTAGTAGATGTATAAGTCAGAAGTTATTCAATCAAGGTGACTTCTGTAACTGCCACACCCTCTAGCAGTGTTTACATAGAAGAGAGGTCTCATTAGAATGAACCTTGCCTTAAATAGATTAAGCTGTGAGTGGGCAAAACAACAAAGCTCCCAGATTAGCTAGATTTGTCATCCAACAGGCATCATATATGGTCCCCGGAAGAGCTCCAGAAGAGCTTCCCTGAATGCAGAGGCAAGAATAACCCCTGACATCATTGCGTGTGGCCCCAAAACAAAAACAAAAACCTGGTTCAAGGGCTTAACACAGCTTTTGTTTATGGAACCAAACAATAGCACAGTAGGTAGGGTGCTTGCCTTGCATGCAGCTAACCTGGGTTCCATGACAACAAGACATATGGTCCCCCTGAGCTCCACCAGGAGTGATGCCTGTGTACAATGCTAGGAGTAAATCCTGAGCACTGTTGGGCATGACCCGCCTCCCACAGAAAAGCTGAGGCTGTGGCCACATTTTATCTCTCAAAGACAGAATATCTTGTAAAAAGCAGTGCTAGTGAGGAAGTAATTATGTTCAAACATAGAAACTCAAAGATGCAAAGTTGGTGAATGTATTAAAACTCAAGCATATACTATGTAAACAAGTATTAGAATTGAACTGGACTATCTCAAAATCACTGTCTGTCTTCCCGTTCATCATCAATTTGCTCGAGCGGACACCAGTAACATCTCCATATGTCCTGTCTCATGCAAGAACAGCCCAAGGGCACCTGCTTGCTCCAGGAACATAAAGAGCCTCAAACCATTCCATCAGGTCATGGGAATGAGGTCTATAATTGTCATTGGTATTTGGCATATCAAATACGACACGGGTAGCTTGTCAGGCTCTGCCGTGAGGGTAGCATACTCTTGTAGTCATCTCTAAATCCAGCATTTATTGATGAACCCGCAGGCTGGCTGCTCAGCGGCTTGGCAGCCTACTGGAGGGCAGTAAACCCACCTCCCTGGGCCTCGCACAGGAGCAGCCTCCCCTCTAGGCTCGACAAACCTGGGCCGGTTTAAAAAAGCCTTGCTTGCAGGCTGGTCTTGGATGAGCGGGCTGTGATAGGCTGGTCTGCTGGGTTTGTTATTGGAAGTCGGATGTGGAAAATGGAGGCCCTCATAGAGTGGGGGGGTCATCTGGCTTGTTGTGAGGCTCTGCTGGGGTAGAGGGCCAGGGCTAAAATCTGCCATTCCTCCCCAACGCCATCCCGGGAGGGATGTCAAAATAATTGTAAGCAAGTCAAATTTCAGGGAAACCCTCTCTGTCACACTGTCTCTGAGCATCTTCTCTCTTCTTCACCCAAACTTTAAAACATTCTTTCATCCACTTCTATCTGAAGCATAAAAACTATTTACCAAATCTCTCCTATTGGTCAGAAATCAGACTAATTATTTCACACAAAATATATATGTAATCTTACATTATCCTATGAATTGAGTGCTACTATTGGCCTGTTTTACAGATGAGGAAAACAAGACATAGAAGTAAGGATCTGTCCAGATTCACACACAACTAGCAGGAAAAGATAAGTGACAGAATTATGCTTCTTTGACTGTTTAAAGTCTAATAAGCTTTATCTAAAAGAGACTCATATTTATAATTCCATATGTATTTTTTCAAATTTAACTGATGAGCTTCCCTTAAAAGTAAAATTTTATTTAAACCTAAGGAAATAAATTTCCAGTGGCTGAGGTTTCACCTGAGGTTCTGAAATACCTGAAGAGAAGATGGACAGTAAAAATCATCCTTTGAACTCAAACTGTTCCCCACTGCTGGCTAGTATGATCAAGTCAGAGGACTAAGAAAGAAAGTGATTATGAATTTGCACCTGAGCTTCAGTGTGATATGGTTTAAGGAGAATAATAAAGCCAGAAAAGAACTATGTACAACTGAACTTTAGGAAAGGGGTAAAGCTAGGAACATGCTCCAGAATGGACATAAGAACTGAATAGATCGGTGCTGGGTGTTCCTCTTAAAACACATCCCACACCTGTGCTATTCATGAGTGCAAATATTGTCTAGGTTATTCCAGTTTTTTTAAAGCAATTGACCATATCCTTTTCACCATTTTAATGTTGAGCTATTATAATCTCACATTCCAGTGGCCTTCTAACTGCATGGTTATAGTCTCCTTACACTTACTCTGAAATTGTTTTTCCATTGTTATCTTACATTATAGTCGCATCGTAATGTCATGTTTAAAGGTTCCCCATACACTTGTAATGAAATCGTTTTGCAGTTCAGAATGGCATCATATTGGCACTTTAAGCAGGGTATCCATCACCCTGTATTGATAGTTTTCACAACAAAACACCCTATTTTAGTGACTGTGAAAGTAAATAGCTGTTGCCAGTGATCTGTTCTTCCATTTCAAACTTAAATGGTCTCATCTGTTTTATTTTACCTTGCAATTTTCACACCCACTGTGGTACAGGCCAAATTTATACTGCTCGCTTTCAAATGAGAACTGTCATTCTATTGGTTCATATGTGTTTATGTGACAAGTCGCTTAACTGTTTTGATTTGTATTTGTGCCATATACAATCCCTTATAGTTTGATAATCAATAAATACAGTTTGACCATTCCATTTGTAAGGATGATGTGGACAAGTCTTCTGCTAATTGAAATATGGAGGTAAATTATTTGATAAATGCCTTTGAATCAAGTCAACTGAATATCTAAAAGCAATGCACACAAAATGGAATTTTTTTCCGATTTTATTTTATTTTATTATCCCCCAAATATTGTTACACCATTTTAGACATACAATTGAAAGATGCTCATGTAGAGTTTTGGTTCTACAGTGTTCCAACACCCATCCCTCCACCCAAACCCGTCTCCCATCACCAATGTCCCCACCTCCCTCCCCCTCCCACACCTCAACTACTTGGCGGGTTCTGTATGTCATTTCTCTCCTCTTTATCTCTCCCTCCCGCCAAACTTTCCTGCTCTTCGTGGAATTCAGTGCATTAAAAGACATTACTGTTTCCACTATTTTAATGGAGCTACCTGGGCTCGAACTGGTTTTGCTCTGTTGATCTGGTCGTGAGGCAGTTTCCCAGCATCCAGACAGCAAAAATGGTGGCTAGTGTGATGGGCGGGTCTCATCCGGCTGCTTCCGGGACCCCCCAGAGGTGACGGGCCCACTCCCAAAACCCATCTGCCCTCCTGGGGGTCCCCTCTTCAGCTGGGCCCGGGGCGAGCCGAGTTCCAGCCTCCCAAGCCGCTTCATGTTATGCACAAAATGGAATTTTATTTCCAAATAGCCACACATATAAAAATTTTATAAAGTTTTGTGTCATTGGTGTCATCTACTATTTTGTTATATTTTTCCTTTGTTTGAGAGGGCACACCCTACAATGCCAGGAATTGAATTTGGGACTGAAGCAAGCAAAGCAAATGCTTTTACCCCTTACTATCACTCCAACCCATTGAGCACTTAAAGGCAAAGACTTAGAAGGTACTTTAGAGGAATAATTGCTACATAATATTATTACCAAGTATCAGGAATTTTGACTTAATATTTTCCAAACAGCATCACTACACCTAGATGGTCAAACTTTGAGAGTTTAGCGTAGTTCGAATCTTCACTTCAGAAATGAAACATTAACCAGCCCCAGTCTAATCCAAACTAACTCACACTTGGAAGTCAGCCAGGGTGCATGCAAGTCTCTTGAAACTAGGCTTCACTTTTGAGATTTTTCTATTCTCTGCTGATAAAAGAGCCATTATGGCTTCAACACTACTTGTCTACAGCTGTTTTGACATTTCTTCCCAGGTCCAGTTAGAAAAGCAGAAAAAGAATAAAAGTGATAAAGTTTCACAATAAAAGATTTCTACTAACATTTTCAAACTCAAAGAAATTTAGCATTCAGTTGGAGCTGGAAGGAAAGCTTCAGATAAGCCTTTATTTTATATAAAACTACTTCTCTGTCTATAGGAGTTAACACAGATAAAGAAGATGACGCAGCCAGCAAATCACTAGGGCCCAAGTGTTAAATACTGTAAATCCACTTGTTTTAGTCATTTGTGCCTGAGCCAACGCTCGAATATATTTCCTGTCATGAAACAAGCAGCTGCAGCAATGATTTTGGTTCTTGGGTAACCCAGGATGCCCTTAGAAGTGATAGTGAGTTTGAATTAACCTTATTTAAAAAACAAATATATGTACTCCACAAGAGAACAGGGCAAGAATTGGGGACAGGGGGAACATGAGATTGGATTAAGAATGGTTCTGCAGTGCCTGGTCCAAATGCCACGACCTCTGTGTAAAATCCTCCTAATTCTCATTTCAAAATTACGTTTGGGACAAAGAAAACAAACAAATCAAAACAAAATCAAATCCCTCAGATTCTAATAGAATCGTGGTTACTAGAGGGGAAACAGATTGGGGGTGGCAAACAGGCAAAGTGGGGTGGTGGATGAAAATTACCTGGTGGTGGATGGAAATTAGACATTAGAAGATGGTCATAATGTGGGGATACAAATTCCAAAATATGAAGCTCTAGATCTGAAACTTAAGAAAAACAGCAAAACAGAAAAAAAAAATCCACCATTTAGATAAGAAAAAGGTGGTTACCAAGAAGTTAAGGAGAATGGGAATAGAGGAGGGGGGCAGGGAGCAAATCAGTTAAAGAGGAGAAATTTCATGGATATTAATGGAAACTAGACTTTGGATGGGGATTATCATGTATTATTTACAGCTGCTGAACTACAAGTTTGTCTGACTAAAACCTAAATAATATAAGATATACAATGGTAGAAACCATTTTACTTCAATAAAAATAAATTTAAATAAAGACAGAAATCATAAATATATATTGTATATACATATTTGAAATATATGTACATTATATATATATGTATATTTGGATTGCCTCCAAGAATGAAAATGCCTATATGAATAGCCACTCATGAAAAAAACTTGAGGGCTGCTTTAGCATGTAAGTTTAATTATAGGCAGTTGTAGACCATATTAAAAAAAGACACATTCATGTTCTCTAAACATCTCTGCCCTCTGGCTCTGATAAAAATTATATCTGTTTATAATCAGCTCCCTCTCCCACTCTAGAAACTAACCTTCAACTCCTGACCTTCTCCATTCTCTATTCTCTTCAAAGACTCAATCCTGCACTTTTATCTCAAGGCAATTGACATGCCTGCCTCCTTATTGAGAAAATTGAATCCATTGCTCTCCTCCCACACTTTCCATAACTAATCAAGTGTCCATGGCCACCACGCTTTCCCTCCAGTCTCAAAACAAAAAAGGATATGTTTTCCTTTACAGCTCTTCTTATTCTGTTGGGACCTATTTTAATGAACTACATTCTCTCTTGGTATCTCAAGCGAACCCCTTTTCTCCCTACACTTCAGCCCATAAACTTTTTCAATTTGCTTCCATCTGTTGGGGGGAAAAGTCTCTTTTAATTTCATTTTTCCCTTGACCTCACATCTGCTTCAACTAAGACCCAGCTCTCTCCTCCCACTACTAAAGCTACGTTTTTTTAACGCAGCGTTCAATCGTTTCCATCAGAGCTCCACCACAATGTTTTCTATGCCTTCCTTTTTGCCGTAAAATATATTGAAATTAGCTAATAATTTCTTCTTGCCCAATAAACTTCTAGTCTCCTTGATTTTCAATTCTACTATTCTCTCCTGGTTTTCTTTATACAGCCCTGACTACTTTTCTACTTTTAAAGTGTGCCCTTCTGACTCTGATCCACTGTTGGTGGGAGTGCCGACTGGTCCAGCCCTTTTGGAAAACAATATGGGCATTCCTCCGAAAACTAGATATTGAGCTCCCATTTGATCCAGCAATAGCACTCCTAGGAATATACCCGAGAGACCGAAAAACACATAGCAGAAACACTATCCGTATTTCTTTATTCATCTCTGCGCTATTCACTATAGCTAGAATCTGGAAACAACCTAAATGCTCGAGAACAGAGGACTGGCTAAAGAAACTGCGGTTCATCTACACTATGGAATACTATGCGGCTGTCAGAAAAGATGAAATTATGAAATTTACCTGCAAATGGTTGGACATGGAGACTATCATGCTGAGTGAAATTAGTCAGAAGGAAAAGGACAGATATAGAATGACAGCATTCATTAATACGACATAAATAGATACCAGTGTTTTACTAAATGTGGGGAAATGGTAATGGCAGATTAAAACTCACCATTGAATATACACAAAGAGACTTAAGTGATAAACTCTAAATACCTGCAGGGCTAGCAACAATGTGTAAAATAAGAGGGAGAGAGATGCAGAGACAGAGAGAGAGAGACAGAGAGAGAAAGAGAGGAAACTGGGGTACCTGCTATTAAGGCAGCATGGGGGGTGGGCGGGAGGGGGTAGGGTACATTGGTGGTGGAAATGGGGCACTGGTGGAGGGATGGGTGCTGGTATACTGTATTACCAAGAACCAATTATGAACACCTTTGTAATTGTATGTTTCACTGTGGTATAATAAAAAATTAAAAAAAATAAAAAAATAAAGTGTGCCCTTCTTCGTTTACCTATCTTTTTGTTACTCTCTCTCTTCGCCTTACAGATGCTATACCTCTTCTGTCTTTATATAACTTCTTCTCCTTATAGATTCAACTATTGCCTATAAGTACACATGTTCTGTACCATCAGCACTGAAAAATTCACTGAAGACATCATGAGCGCCAGACAGAATGTCCCAAAAATGACATTTATTATCTTTTTCCAAATTCATCTCTTTCTGAGGCTTGAAAGATAGTACAACAGGCATAGCATTTGCCTTGTGTGTGCTATAGACCTGGTTTTGTTCTCCAGCATCCCATATGGTCTCCCAAGGATTATCAGAAGTCATCCTTGAGTGCAGAGCCAGGCGTAACTTCTGAGCATTGCCAAATATGGCAATTTTTTTCATTTCTTTTTTCAGTATTTCCATTCCACATAGGTATCACTACAAATATCAGAGGTACCTAAACCGAAAACATGAATAACGCTGACTGCCTATGGTTAATTCTCTGCATTAACTATATATTTCCAACTTATTCTATTCAAACTGAACTGAGCCTTCATCTCCTTTCTTACCACTGTTCCTTTACTTAAAGCCCTAATTGCCAAAATCCGATTTACTCATAGTCTCCATCTCTATTTTCCTTCTTTTTATCTTTGTCACCCTCAAATGATCTTCCACAAAAAACAGAGTAATCTTTCCTCTAAAAAGCAATTTAAGGGACCAGAGCGATAGCCCAGCGGGTAGGGCATTTGCCTTGCACACGGCGGCCGGCCTACGCCGGCCGGGGTTCGATCCCAGGCATCCCATATGGTCCCCTGGGCACCTCCAGGAGTGATTCCTGAGTGCAGAACCAGGAGTAACCCCGAGCGTCGCCAGGTGTGATCCAAAACACAAAAAAATAAAAATAAATAAAAATAATTTAACCAGGCTGGAGAGATAGAACAGTGTGTAGGGTGTTTGCCTTGCATGCTGCCAACCCTAGTTCAACCCCAGCATTCCATATGGTTCCCAGAGCATTGCCAGGAGTAATTCCTGAGCGAGAAGTCAGGAGTAACCCCTGGTTATCGCCAGGTGTGACACAAAAAAGCAAAAAACTAAAAAACAATTAATCAATTCCTTCTCTTTCTTAATACTCTTCAATTGCCTCCTCAGTTATGATAGTTTTCAAGTCTCTTCACATTGTACTCTTTGTCTAAAAAAAAATTTGACCACTGGCCTTCCCAACTTCATTTCTCACTTCTCCATGATTCATGAACTCCATGACTCATAATTTCATGACCAAAAACTACCAAATCCTTTTCAATTTCTCATGAATTCTACACTGCTTCACACATCAATAACTTTACTTAGATTCTAGGAAAAATACCTAGGGTCCTTTCTCTATCATACTGTTTGACAGATAGGAAAAAATTATGGTTTTTATCCTACTGTTTAATGTGTAGGATAATTTTTTAAAATATTTTATTATACCACTGTTAGATATACAATTACAAGATGTTCATGTTTGAATTTTGGTTCTACAGGGTTTCAACATCCATCCTCCACCCCTGCCCTTTTCCCATCACCAATGTCCCCACCTCCCTCTCCCTTCCCCAGGCTGCTTCCATGGCAGTTTCTTTTATCTCCTTTCTCTCTCTCTCTCTCTCTCTCTCTCTCTCTCTCTCTCTCTCTCTCTCTCTCTTCCTCTCTCTCTCTCTCTCTCGTAGGATAATTCTTAACCTACCCATCAAACAGTATTTGCTATGCTTTTTTAGGCAATACACTCAAATTACCTCAGTTAAAGGAGCTTTTATTGTGAAGTAACAAAGAGTTAGGAAATCATATAAAGTCAACAGAGGCAGACTTGCAGAATACTCGTATATCATCTTATATATGAGTTAGCTCTAGTTTGCTACTAATGGGAACATTCCTTTGTTGCTTATACTTTACTCTGGAGAAGTGGCAATTGCTCACAGTTCCATTGTTCCTTCATTATAATGGCCCAGCTGTTGGTGGTTTCTTCCACTGCTTTTGCCATAACTGATTTGCTTGCTATCACCATGTTATTGTTTCTCTTTAGTCTTTCTTCTAGTTCTTAGATATTTACTACCTTCTCTCTAAATGTCCCTCTGCATTTACTCCCAGACTGCCTTATCATTTTTTACTACAATTGAAATTTTTTATAAGGTAGCATCAGATTGGTAGATGAGATGTCATCTGTAAGGATTTCATAGTTACCTCTTTAAAAAAGCAATGTCACCCTTGGTTATTTCTGAGGCAAATTTGAGTAAACTGAGCTTCCTGCATGAGATTTTAAAAAAGTGAATATTTCTGAAAAAATGACCATCAAGAATATTGTGAATTTAATTGAATGCTGAGACATCTCCCAAGAAACTCTTTCTATGACTTTTAAGCTTTTTATATCCATGCAAACAGCATTAGAAAATTTATCGAGGGGCCGGAGCGATAGCCCAGCGGGTAGGGCGTTTGCCTTGCATGTGGCCAGCCCATGCCGGCCCGGGTTCGATCCCGGCATCCCATATGGTCCCCTGAGCAACGCCAGGAGTAATTCCTGAGTGCAGAGCCAGGAGTAACCCCTGAGCATCGCCGGGTGTGACCCAAAAAAAAAGCAAAAAAAAAAAAGAAAGAAAATTTATCGAGCAACTATTATACTCAATAAATTATGTGCTAAATCTTTAATACAAAATTTTTAATCATTGCAAAAACACCAGAAGATAGTCACATTAATTGATGAGACAATGAATAATTAGCATGTTTACTGCTATATAAATAGCCTAACAAATGGTAAAACAATTTTGACCTAAAAATTGCTGGCTCCAAGGCTAATAACCTCTTCCTAACCCTAGTCTATATCTAGACTTTATTACTCTTTCTAAACTCTTTCTAAACCTAGTCTATATTTAGACTTATTCCTCCAATTTCTTGCTTTGATTTATTACAGACTACTTTGTAGTACTACTTTAGAGCTTTTTAAATGTCTCAATCATGTAGTTGTAAAATGCAAGCAGAAAGCTGCATACTTTGACATACGATAGTTCAATCTTGTTATCTCGTATATGTGAGGACTCACTCTCCAAATGTCTGCCTGTATCATGCTTAGCCAAAAATTAATCAAAGTTTAAAACTGACATTACAATGTCCTCATTAGTCCAAGTAAACTCTTATTGAGAAGATAGGTTCAGTATAGAAATAACCCACCATCATTTTCTTTTCAGAATGAGTCGTATAATAAGTATACAAAGATGCTGACTTCTAAGTAATCTTAAAGAAAGATAAATGAATTTGGTGTTTTAATTTCTCTTGGCTCAGTAAGGAAGATGGAAGAGATTATATCTTTAATAAATGTATAAAATAGAGTTGTACGTCTAAACAGAGCTGCAAAACTATATTGAGAATACAAATATTATTTTTGTATTCTCTAGTTAGAAATTTTGAAACAGAAAAAGCTAAAAGTCATAAATAACTCCACACGCCTCAATTTAGCCTACTTTCATCAGAGGTGCTGAACTGAGAGGAATCCATCTCGAATCAAAACTTCTACACAGTATATCTGATTTCCAACAATTATCTATGATTTTTTCCAAATTGCACTTTATTCCACAACTGTTATCTTCTACTATAGGTAAGGATAATATTTATTATTTAAAAATAGCAAACGTATTACAAATAAAAGTAGTCAAGGCTTGTTAATATCTTTTGGAATTCTCAAGAGAAGTCAATCCCCACTTAGCTTGTTTCATAATTGGTTTCCCCAAAACTGGAAATAACAGCTTACAAATTTTTTATGTTAAATAAATGTACAGCATTAGAACTGATGTTAAGTACTATTATTTTGACATATTCTCATTTGAAAAGGTTAAATTAATTTAAAGCATTTTTTGTTTAAAATCTGTTCCTTAGGCTTTATTCTCATCCTGGTTGCCAAGTTTCAACCCAAAGTGAATGTTAAGGTCTATGTTATTAACCCTTGAAAAATGAGCCCTATCATGAAAACAATGACAGACCTGGGTACTTCCAGGTGCAGCTGCTGAAGCTGACAGTCAGTCAAGTAAGAGTAATGCTTGGTTTCTTCATATGCAAATCACATAATATCTGCTTACTTTTAGAGAGCAATGTCAGATTATTGTAAAAGTGTTGAGATATAAATACTCTTTTTAAAAAAAAACAAACCAAATTCGTTTATATTGAACTCTTTATAGTTGACATACTATGATAAATCACCTCATTACCCAGGAAATCACAAATATGGGTCATTGAGGATGAGTGGGATTGTAAATGAGGCTGCTAGTTAAGTGGTGGTTTACAATGACCCTCCATGAAAGGATACCTGTGGATCATGGCAACAGTTTCCCTTGGAGCTATCTAAAATTCGTGAACAACTAGTAGTCCACACTTAGGATGTTATCCAAATAACTATGCAGGGCTTGGATCTTACTTCTTAAAAGCTATTAAGGGTATATTTTTCTTAGCCATGTCTGAATTGAACAATTATGAGCCTTCTTCTAAGCAGGAAACGAGAAAATACAAACCAAGAAGATCACAAGGAGCTTTCTGGGGAGCCAAGGATAGTCTAAATCTTTAATGATGTGTACAGCTATATTTGCATGATTGAGATTGTATGTTTAAGATTTGTGTACTTTATTCTATGTAAATCACTTCACAATTTTAATATAAGAAGCAGAAAAACAAAACTCTTCTGACATCACTAACGCATTTTTAAAGTGACAGACTGGGGTGAGTGTTGTTAATGCCAATTGTAAGCGCTACTTCTCAAATTCTATATCTATGTCCTGCATTCCAGCCCTTACCTCCCAAGTCCTTTCATATTCTTCATGTATAAAAATGTCAAAGCAGATTTCTTTCTGGTTTGAATTTACTATTCAATTCCAGAAATACTCATGCTAAAGTGATTTCAAAAAAAGAGAAGAAGATTGCAGTGTCTTTATGGAGAAGGAAAAGATGAGAAGTTGTTCAGACAGTTGGTAAAAAATAAAAAAAAAAAAAAAGATAGCGTAAAGAGAAAATGTAAAATGCTCTGAAAGATATACAGAGCAGGAGATCAAAAATCCCTGGCTTTTCTATCCTCAGGAGTCCTGACAGCCTCATGATCCTTGCTTCAACATTTCCACCACTATTCAAAAATCTTATAATCTGTGCCTTTTCACATACCTCCTCACCTGCTCAATCACCAGGTATAGGACAAAGGAAATGGAGTGCCCCTAGCTGTGCTGTCCGCTGGAGACAATGGGTGCTGTAACAATAGCTCAGCTCATGTTTAAAAATCAAATCTTCTATTTGATTTTCAATTTATTTTCAAGTTAGGAACTTTTCTGGCTCTTGGCAAAGAAAACCCATAGCATATTCAATATCTGTGTTTATGCAGTACACAGACACCTGAGTATATGGTAAATGTAGTTTCAGTAGCACACATCATTCCTTATTTAATTCATCTAGCTTGACAGAGTTGGCAAGAATAAATGCAACAATAGTAATATTTTATTTAGGTCCACTGGCATCTCTCATGATGTACATTAAAAAGATGTAATATATATTATAAATGTGAGAGCAGGTAGATACACAGACATGCATTTCACTCCAAGGTACATTAATATAATGATAAATTCCATGTATTAAATCTACAAGAACCAAAATACTCTGTGTTAAGACATCTGTACAGAATTAGGTGCCAAATGAAATGTCACAATCAAATAAAACATCCCTTTATGAGAATCACAGGACTTTTTTTTCAGAGCTAGAAGAAACCTTTGAAATCATCTGGAAAAACTTGCTCATTGACAGATATCTAACCTAAGTTTAAGAAAAATTAAATTATTTGCATAAAGTCACATGTAGTTAGTCAAAAATCCATGACTACAACTTTTATTCTTCGTGTACAATGTTCCTTTCACTATTTGTGAAACAGGTATTGTTAAGGACTCCCCATAACATTATCAGGTACTCATTTCAGTGTGCAGGAAGACATTCTTTATGGTGTTTAGCTTTCTGTTTACAATGGATCACACTTCTGCTGAAGAGGCTCAACTTCTCTTAAACACTGAGACTGGAAACAGACTGGAGTCATTAAATCCAAGAGCTCAATTCTACAAATCTATGAACACTACAGTCACTTCTGGGGTCGGGGAAAGAGCCAAGTATTGAATATTTCTATATTGGATAGTCTATATGGATATTTATTTTCCATCTTCTGAATTAACTGATCACTATTATATTTCTAATAAATTCTTAGTCTACAAGATCAAATTAGTGATTGCTATAAGGAAATGGGAAAATAATGAGGGGAAGGGGGTGAGTAGATCAGAAAAATGTCACCAAATACATGGTAGAAGATAGAACTGACCAGTGGTTAATACAATGCAATATATACACATGTTAATCTGTAATGATGCATACCTGAAGGTTCTTAGGGAGATAGTTTAATTTTCTGGAAAAAATACGTATATCAAAACTGCAATACTTTACCAAATATCTGACATGAGATTATCTAAGACTTAAACTGAAAGCCAAACAGAACATTAAAACAAACATCCAGCATTGCTCCTGCACAATTTCCCTTTGAGAAATTAAGTTTGAGTAACACAAACCTCAGCTGACCTTCAGCAGAGCAGCATAAAGTCAGAATGGGTGCAGTTTCTTGCTGAAATAGAGAGCCGATTTCAGCTTAGACAATACATTCTTAAAAAGAACTTTTACTGCAAAGATCAGGAAATGCCACAATAGAAGCAGGTTGCTAATTAATACAACTGTTTACAAGATTCAGTGTCAGTGATTGAATTTAGAAAATCATTAAAGATATGTTTAAAGGAAAAACATGGCTCACAGAAGACAGATCGTCTTTTGTTCTTTTGTAGAAATGCGCAACTGGAAAACTACTAGCAGGACTGCCTTGGACACTAGTAAAATTCCTGTAGAGTGTTTTATAAAGGTAATGAACTTGTGTGTGCCTCACTGAACAGACTTGCTATTAAATCTTCCCTAAAAAGTGAGATGAGATCGCTGGGGTATTTTGTGAGCAATGTGAGCTTTGCTGTAGCATAGTCAAGAATTTTAATCACTGGTCCCCAAATTAAGATTTTTCACTAAATAAAATAAAAGTAGAGAACAACCCAGTACACATTCCACATCATCAATTTTTAATCTACCTCATTTTTAAGATTTCCCTTGTTAGAAGTAGATTTGGGGGGAAAAGAGCAAAGAAGAAATCTCAAATGACAAATGTCCAGCCCTGACAACCCAATCACAAACAAATTAAGTGTCCATCTCTGTCACAGCTGGCAACCCCAGACTGGCCTGGGGAAATCCTCCATGTTGTTCAGAACAAATGTATTGGAGGCTAATCAAAATCTAATGAATCCCTCAGGAAAACAGCTTTTTTTTTGTCCACATCTATAAGAATTATACTCAATTTGAAGGTATCCACCAGTCGTTTTCTGGTGTTGCAATTGTTTTGTAAATAAAAGAACTGGGCACCCCCAGGAAGACATTTCAGCTAAGTCTATTATTCAAATCTCCATCTTCACTCACTGCACTGTCAAGGTGATACATCTGTTGCTCTGTCTCTCAATACATTTTATTATTGACTTATAGAGAGTGAAAAGACCAAGGTAGGAAAGTTGGGCAAAAGCAAAGGGAGGCCATTTTTGACTTCTAAACAAAGCCTGCCTGTCACTATTTGGTCTGGCTAGCCCTGCCAGTATTTTTCTGAATTATCAGAAAGGACAAAATGACAAAAACAAAAGAGAGGGGCTGATAGCAGTGAGTTCGGCACATTAATTTAACCCGGGAATGGCAGGGACATAAGAAGGGCAGAGAAATAAGAAAAAATGCACCATGACTTATCATCAACATGAATCTGGTTTGTTCTGAATCCTAATTCTTTCCAGAACCTCTCACACCTCTGAAAGAAAAGCTTTTCAACAAAAAATGGAAGCTCTCATAATCAATTCAGATATTTCTCACATACCTCCTTGGTATGGGGAAACCTTGCATACTTTTTTCTTTATATCTCTTTATTGCCTGGCAAGGAAAGAGGTTTTCCTGTTTTTAGATGAAGACACTGATTTTCAGGGAGACTAAATTCTTGCTGGAGACCAACCACATACAGAACTGTTAAGTGGCAAACCAAAATTCAGATTGAGCATCTTCTCTATTTCCTTCTTACCATCATCAAATTATTTACTCTCCTTTCTTTGGAATTCTCAACAAACAGTTCTCACTCTTAGAAAATTCCTTTTGTTTATAGTTTCAATTTTAAGGCAAATTAAAATCTGCTTCATACCAAAAGCATGCCTACTCCAAAGATAATCAACAAGATAGGTAAAAATCATTCAGCTTTCTTTTGCAGATTATATAATTAGTCAAAGCCAAATGGAGCAAAGGCATGTGGACCCGCAGAGCAGTTTAAGGCTACAATTCTCTTGAGTATGTGCAAGCAGCCTTTGCACAAAGATTTATTGTTCTCACCTTTCTTGGCAGATGGAAAAGTGATGGGTTTCAACATCACTGCAAGGTTTACAGTTCCTGTAAGGGCTCAAATGAAAATGAAGCAACATCCATATGGTTCTTTGGGGGGGGAGGAAGAGGGTGTTTTGTTTCAATGGAGAAACCTTCTTGTCACTTGTCAGTTGTCTTCCCGTTGTTGATCTATTTGCTCGAGCAGGCACCAGTAACATCTCCATTCATTGGAATGAGGTCCATTATTGTTACTGTTTTCGGCACACACACCTCTAATTAAAGTTTATGCATTTGCATTGGAATTGGTAATTAAAGGTTTTATACACAATTAGTGCCCTCAGATAACACTCATTCATGTTATTATCTTTTTTTTTAAATATTTTATTACACCGCCATGTGATATACAATTACAAAGATGTTCATGTTTGGGTTTCCGTCATACAGTGTTCCAGCACCCATCCCTCCACCAGTGCCCATTTCCCACCACCAATGTCCCCACTTCCCTCCCCCTCCCCTAGCCTGCCTCTATGGCAAGTTCTTTATCTCTTCTCTCTCTCTCTTTCTCTCTTCTCTTATACATTGTGGATTGCAATACATACATTCAGAGATCATCATGTATATCTTTTTTCCTATATTCAATGCTCCAGTTCTAGGCTGGTACTATCACTTTTGACAAATATTAGCACATTGTTCCCTTCTCTGTCTTACCTAACCACTGATTCCCACATGTTTGTGGTAGATTCCACCTTTTTTTTTTAATTGAAAGATGCTCATGTAGAGTTTTGGTTCTACAGTGTTCCAACACGCACCCTCCGCCCAAACCCATCTCCACATCACCAATGTCCCCACCTCCCTCCCCCCCCGCACCTCAACCACTTGGCGGGTTCTGTATGTCATTTCTTTCCTCTTTATATCTCCTTCCCAACAAACTTTCCTGCTCTTGTGGAATGCAATGCATTAAAAGACATTACTGTTTCACTATTTTAGTGGACCAGCGTGGCCACTTGCGGCGCGACCTGGGCTCGAACTGGTTTTGCTCTGTTGATCTGGTCATGAGGCAGTTTCCCAGCGTCGGACAGCAAAAATGGTGGCTAGTGTGATGGGCGAGTCTCCTCCGGCTGCTTCCAGGACCCCTCAGAGGCGACTGGCCCACTCCCAAAACCCATCTGCCCTCCTCGGGGTTCCATGGTCAGCTAGGCCCGGCGCGAGCCGAGCGCCAGCCTCCCCAGCGGTCCGTGAGGCCCTGTATGCTGGCCTGTGGGCAGCTCCGGGCAGGGCCACCAGGCTCGACAAGATGGAGGGGGAAGGGACGACCACGCCTCCATCTGACGACTTCCCAGTGATTCCCGCCTCTTGGAGCCGCCTACCTGGGCTCGAACTGGCTTTGCTCTGTTGATCTGGTCGTGAGGCAGTTTCCCAGCGTCCGGACAGCAAAAATGGTGGCTAGTGTGATGGGCGAGTCTCATCCGGCTGCTTCCAGGACCCCCAGAGGCGCATGTTATTATCTTAACGTTTTATTTGCTCCCAAGGAACTTACAACTGAAATGCTACTTTATGGGCCTTTCTGAAGGTACATTTTGAGGAAGGTAGACATTGGGGGAGCCGGGGGGGGGGGGTATAGAATCTAACTTTGTGTTGAAATTATGAATATCTTTTTTTAATTGTAATCTTTTTGGTAACTGTATTAGCAACTCTTATTAACTGTATTAACAAATTTGGAGAACCATAGTAATAGTACAGCAAACACTTGACTTGCACACAGCCGCCCAGTAGGCCACCCAGTTAGATTCCATATGGTTCCAATTAGATGCCCCCAGCCCTGCTAGGAGTGATTCCTAACTGCAGAGCCAGGAATAAGACATGAGAATAGCCAGGTGTAACAAAAAGAGGAAAAAAAAGAAGCAATTTGGTAGCCATATCTTAGCCCCTTGGAGATAATGTGTTAATACTTAACATCAGGATAGAATTAAAGCAAGAATCTGAGACCAGGAGTCTGCAACACAATAGCTTCAAGTCTGAGTTTCTCTTCACACTGGCTGACTTAAGATACATCATTTAAATTTCCCAAGTACTGGTCTCTTCAAGATCTGTGTATCTTTCACAAGAGAAAACCAGGAAATAGTAGAGCATATACCCAGCACCTCTTTGATCCCCAGCACCACATGGCCCAGGAACATTGCCCAGTCATTCCTGCAAGCACTCCCCAGCAGAATGGCCCAATAATGCCTCGAACAGTAAGAGTTGAGCATCACCACATCCACAGCCTGTAGAATAAGCACTGTTTGAGAGGCACATAATCAATAATTAATTAATTGTAAGTGGAGGGTACTAATTTTATTTTTAAAAAATCAGCTCTTGGGGCTGAAGTGATAGTACAGCAGGGAGGGGTGTTTTCCTTGTATGTGTGGCAACCTGGGTTCGATGACTGGAATCCCATATAGTAACACAGGCACTTCCAGGAGTAATTCCTGAGTGCAGAGCCAGGAGTAACCCCTGAGCATTGCTGGGTATGACCCAAAAAAGCAAAAAATAAGAAAAAACTGGTCTTGAAGAAAAGGGACCAGTGTGCTAATAATTATTGGAAATTATAATGTCAGGCTAGAACTAAGCATTGAATGTAGGCAAATGGTGTGTGATAGTATATATATATATATATATATATATAGAGAGAGAGAGAGAGAGAGAGTATGTATATATATATATATATAATAACCTCTAAATGTATGTATTGCAAGCCACAATATGTAATAGAAGTGAGGGAAAGAGAGGAGGAGAAGGGAGGAGGAGGAGAATGAGAAGGAGGAGGAGAATGAGGAGGAGGAGAAGGAGAAGGAGGAGAAGGAGAAAGAGTAGAAGATGGAGGAAGAGGAGGAGGAGGAAGAGGAGGAGAAGGAGAAGGAGGAGGAGGAGAGAAGGGAGGAGTAGCACAATGAATAGGGCATTTATCTTGCATGCGGCCGACCCAGGTTTGATCCTCAGCATCCCATATGGTTCCCAAGCACTGCCAAGAGTAATTCCTGAGTGCAGAGCCAGGAGTAAACCCTGAGCATGAACAGGTGTAACACAAAAAGACAAAAAAAAGGAAAGAAAAAATCAGGTCTTGAGACATGAATAGGAATTTAAGAGCCTGACATGTTTAATGGTTCAAGAAGACTATTCTGTGCGGAGGGAGTAACAAGAGGCAATGTAAAGATCATAGAAACACTCAGTATGTTCAGAAAAGCACAAATAGGGAGCCAGAGAGATAGTTCTGCAGGTAAGCCACTTGCTTTGCAAGCAGTAGGCTGCAATTTGATCCCTGTATCACTGATGTCCCCGTAGACCCTGTCAGGAATAATCCTGGAGCACAAAGTAAGTCCTGAGCACAGATTAGTGTAGCCTCAAACCAAACAAGTAAAAACAGAAGATCACAAATTAGTCCAGAGCAGCCATTGGAGAAGGGACTGAAAGGTAGATTATTGTTAAATTCTTTGAATCATTCCCCATGGAAGAACTTATGAACTGTTATTCAGATCTGCTTTGCTGTTCTCTTGACTTGAACGTCAAACCCAGCAATGCTCAGGGTTGAATCCTAGCTCTGTGCTCAGGGATCATTATTCCTGGTGGGAATCCATGGAGCGATATGGAACCCACGTCAATGACATGTAAGGGAAGCACTGAACCTACTAATAGCTCTTTATCCCCTCAAAACTAAGCTTTAAGAAGAAAGGCCTTGGAAAGGACAGGCTAAAGAAGTATCTGAGTTTAGCCTGGTAACAAGGGCCGAAAAAGTGTATTTGTACTGAAAAAAATGCAGACTAAATTTAGTTCTTCCCAGGGTTATTTGTCCCTAGAGGATAGAAAAAAATTATTTGAACTAATATTCTAGTTTTACTGTCTTCCAGAAAGGTCAGAATCCTCTAAGTCTAAACTTTGGATTTCAAAAGAAGTTGTGTGACAAAGAAATAGGCAAAGGAAAGGTTATTTGATAGTTTCTGGAACAAGAAAGCAGATATGAGTCAAGTCTAAGCTTCAAGAAAATTTATACTGGGATTATTTTAAATATCTGTGCTACTTCAACTACACATCTAATTAGTAAAAAAATGCCAATCCCAGTGAAGTATCCCCTAAAGACTGCATCACTGAAGGCTGGACATAGCACAGCTGGTAGGGTATTTGCCTTGCGCAGGGCTGACCGGGGTTCAATCCTTGGCATCCCAAAGCTGACGGGGTTCAATCCTTGGTGGTCCTCCAAGTACCGCCAGGAGTAATTCCTCAGCATATCTGGGTGTGACCCCAAAAAAATGACTGCATCACCTTTCATTTCTCTCTTTACAGTTGTGGGTAGAGCCTATAGGTATTGTTTACATATTGAAAATTCCTGGGCAACTAAAGGAAAAGCTCTGTGTATTCTCATCCCTTGTTACCCACAGCCCCTACATAGAAAGTGGGACATAGAGAAAGCGACATAGTACAACAAATATTTGATTATTTAATCAATCAACTCAAGACAGGGTAAAATAATAGACCAAACCCAACTTTGGTTCTAGTTACACAAGAACCATTTCTTTGGCATTTTAGAGATGGGGAGTCATAAAGGTGCTAAGTTCATTTCTAGGCAATGCCCTCAAGTCTAAATGTAAGGTTTCTGGAAGTCTCTTTTCTTCTTGATAAGTCCTGTAATAGATCTGAAGAAACAAAATGCAACAGAATTGTTGTTCCTAAGTAGATATTATTCCTTTCCTATATTACTTCTAAGCATGGAGTGTTGGTATGTTAATTGTCTTCCCCCTAAACATATAAATGCCTGACATATGGTAACTTATGTGATTTATGCATCCTTTTTGGTAGATCTATATATAAGACCTATATATAGAAAATAAACTCATTTTCCTCCTGGGGTCTATAGCATATAATTCCCTCCACTTTATCTAATGATGAAGATAGAATGATGATCTATCTTCATCATTCTTTATTCCTGACTCTTCTGCAGTGTGCTTATTCTTTCCTCTTGCTCTTGGACATGTGCATCCAACAAAATGGTTCTAACTGATTTTCTTCCTCTGGGATAGTGTGTAGGACTTGCAGATCCAAGATAACTGAGAAGTTGGAGAAAAATAACTATTCCAGTTAAAGCTTAGAATTATTTTTAAGTGCAAAGTAGTCTTTTGTTTTATTACATTTTCAAGCAGAACTATGATGTTATGCTTATAATTTTGTGAAATTTTTTCTTAAAATTAACTTGGTCATCCTTGAAATGGCACCAACAGTCAGGGGCGTTAGAGTAGAAATATACTAAAAAAATGTAGAAGAGAAAATTATTTTGACACAATAGTATAAAGTACAAACATCAAACAATTTTTATTATTTCATTATGGGAAATTTCATATTTAAAAATTACACATATGGGGCCGGGCGATAGCCCAGCGGGTAGGGCGTTTGCCTTGCACGCGCCGGCCCATGCCGCCCGGGTTCGATCCCCGGCATCCCATATGGTCCCCTGAGCACCGCCAGGAGTAATTCCTGAGTGCAGAGCCAGGAGAAACCCCTGAGCATTGCCGGGTGTGACCCAAAAAGCAAAAAAAAAAAAAAAATTACACATCTGGTACTGAAGAAATAATTCAAAGGTGAAGATATGGTGGGGTCATTCCTGAGCAAAGAAACAGAAATAGCCTCTGAGCATTGCCAAGCATGGTCTAAACACTTACCACCTCCCAAACGACACATCTAACAAATAGTGCCGTGGCTCAGCCATGAAACTAAGCTTAATCAGCCTAACTCTGATGTAATAAAAGCTGATTTTCTTTAGTTAAAAACATAGACGCTGCACCACAGTCAAGTGTGCAAATCTTGGTGAGCACCACAACAAAACGTGAACACAACAATATCAAGAATTGATGAACATGAACACAACAATATCAAGTACAAGTGCAAGTGTCACAACCTAGTGAATACAACCCCCTATCATCACAACAGGACAGTAATATAATTTTTAATTATAGATGACAAATAAATACTTAGACAGATTAACTCTGACATGAATTCTAACATGACCTTAACTTCCAAGAGAGAACACAATTATGAACTGAATTTGGAGACAGAAGACTGAATAAATTACATTACACAAAATATGGCATTATTCTTATTGCACTCACAGGATATTTTGCAGATCAATTCTTATTTGTTTGTTATCTTATTCTTAAATTATTCTTAAATTCTTATCTTATTCTTAAATTATCTTATTTGTTTGTTTGTTTGTTTTACAAAGAATCATCATGTGGCTGAGCTGGGTTCAGTCCCAGGCATCCCATATGGTTCTCTGAGCACCAGGAGTAATTCCTGAGTGCAGAATCAGGAGTCACACCTGAGCATCGCCGGGTGGGACACAAAAAGCAATCAATCCATCCATCCATCCATCAGTCAATAATAAAACCAGAAAAAGTAGAGCAAAAGTTGCAATTAAAAGTTTTGGATTAAGCACAAAGCAGAGTTTCACAGCCAAATCTGAGGGCCCACCTTTAAAGTTTAAGATAAAGGGAGGGGATAGTCCCAGAAAGAAATGACTTCAAGTTCTGTAAATGTTCATATCTTATGTGACACCAATCAAGTCTAGATCATAAGAAACAAGAGAAGAGAAACAATTCCTAGAACACACAAGGTTTCTGCTATTTAAAATAACTTTCCCAATTGGCAAACTACTATTCATCCCTTAAGAGGTCATCCTTACCCCACAACCCAGTTGCAGTTAATCACCCCTTTCTCTGTCACCTCTCTACTGTGTACATAATTCTTACCTCACTTATTATACTAACTTGTGTTTGTCCATATGTCAGCTTCTCTACTAGAAATATTAATTCCTTGAAAGCAGGTCAATGTCTTATTGATCTTTAAGGAAGTAAAATATCTGAAACATAGCAGGCACATTTTTCACTATAGAACTAAATAAAAAAGGACTAACTGCAAAATTGCAAAGCCTGGCTTCAGCATCCACATTTATTCTCTTATGGTGATTTCTTTGAGTCCCTTGAATTCAGCTGTTTGTCTTGAGATTATCAGTTTTATATCCCCAACGCTGAACTTTTGGTCCAAATTCTAGATTCACTCCCCAACTGTCTGCTAAACATTTCTACACAAATACTATAAGGCTTTAAATACCCTAAGGGAATGTATAATTCCATTGCCAGAGTTCTGCCAAATTTACTCACTGTTTTGGTTCATTTTGTCTATGTGCCAGCTTCTTACTTACTCTGCCAACTTAAACACTTGGACTCAGATTTTTCTCCCCTACTTTCTATTGTCTACCCTATTTATTCCATTGTTCTCTTGTTTAGTTTTCCCTTTCCCACTTCTCCTGAGGTACTTTTAGTTCTAAATATATTTTTCCTGACCTATGCGATAAAAATACTATAAAGCTTCCTGCTTCCAGCCTTTTTAGCCCAGCTCCATTATGCTGCAAATTACTTTCTCAAAACAAAGATATATTTATGTCAGTTCTCTGCTCAAAGACATCCCCAATATCTCCCGACACACTCAATTCCTTTCACATACCAAGTCCTTCATGATCTCTTCCTATCCATTCATCTTTTTCTCACACTATGCCACTCAATGCACATGCCATGCAATTCAACCTTGCTGCACCAACATACTTCTCAAGCAATCCCTTAATGTCCTATTCTGAAGGTCTTTGTCTGCTCATATTGCCCTACCTGGAAGGTACTCCACTCTCTCTTCTTCCCTCATTCTCCATTTTCCTATCAATCTCCTCTTCATCCTGTTAAGCCAATATTTCTTTTTCTTTTAATTTTTTAATCAAATCACAGAGAGATACACAAGATTGTCCATAATTGGGTTTCAGTTTCATAATGTTCCTATTCTTTCACCTGTTATTTCACCAATGTACATTTCTTTCACATCACCAATGTCCCCAGTTTCCCTCCCTTCTTTCCTCCCTCTCCTGTTGGCCATTATGGCTTGCAATAAAGATACTAAAAGGTTATCATGTATATCCCTCTACTAAGCTCTTTTCCAGAGTGATCATTTCTAACCAGTATTGTCATACTCGTCTCTTCTCTATTCTAACTGCCCTTCATCTCCCCACATATATTGTGACAAGCTTTTAACCATTGACTAGTCCTTAGGCCAGTATTTCTTAACCTGTACACAACAAATTGATTTCCAAAGGTCCAAGAAAAAAGAATGACATAGGGGATCTGTGATTTTATTTTATTTTATTTTATTTTATTTGCTTTTTTGGGTCACACCCGGCAACACTCAGGGGTTACTCCTGGCTCTGCACTCAGGAATTACTCCTGGAGGTGCTTGAGGGACCATATGGGATGCCGGGAATCGAAACCAGGGCCGGCATAGGCCGGCTGCGTGCCTACCCACTGGGCTATCGCTCCAGCCCATGGATCTGTGATTTTAGAGAGGAGGAAAAAATGATTTCTTGATTTTTACTAACTTCTAACTGAAAAGAGCATTTTCTCCTATTATGAGTAAGAGCATACTTTACTCTTACAATGAAGAATACAACCGACTGGTTCAGCACCACCATGATTGTGCGAAGAATGCTGAGAGAGAAAAAGCCACAAAAGGATGCCTGTCTTCAGAAACTATCAAGCTCATTCGCCAACGTGGCAAGGCACGAGCCTCAGGCAACTAAATGCTAACATCCAAGCTTGCAAAGCAGTGCAGAGAAGTGGTAAAGTAAAACCTCAAAGACAGAAGAGCAGAAATACTGGAAGATGCAGCAGAAGCCGGGAAAAGCATTCACACCACCCGCCTGTCCTTCGCCAACTATAAGACCAAGATGACTGCCCTCCAACATCCTGATTGATCTATCACATCTTCCAGAAAGGCAATGGAGAAGATTGTTCATGACTTCTACTAGATCTCTTTGATAGCCACGTCTACCTGCCCACATACCAAATTCCGCAGGATGGATATGTCTTTCCCAACATTCTCCCTTCTGAAATCTGACATGCCATTTCATCAGTAAAGAAGGGAAGAGCACCAGGCCCAGACAAAGTCAGACCTGAACACCTGAAGAATCTGCCTTCAATACTCATCAATACACTAGCTCGGCTCTTCACACACTACCTGTCTAAATGCAAGGTGCCCTCCCATTGGAAAACCAGCAGGACAGTTCTACTGTTCAATAAGGGAGACATTCACAACATTGGCAACTATCGCCCCATCTTCCTGTTGTCTGTCATCTACAAGCTGTTCACTAGAGTCATCCTGAACAGGATTGGCAGAACATTAGATGAAGAACAACCATGCGAGCAACCTGGCTTCCAGAAAGGATTCAGCACAATCGACCATATCCACACAGTAACCAAGCTCATTGAGGTTTGTAGGGAGTTCAAGATGCCACTCTGTCTCACGTTCATTGATTTCCTAAATCCCTTGATTTAGGAAAGTTTTTAGCTCCAGTGCTCTTGAAATCAGGTAGGCTGGGAGCTCTCTTGGGATAATGCCAAAATTTTACATTATTCTTTATCAGGAACCCTCCTCAGTAAGCCTCTGCATCCTAATCTCAGAATTTTCTTCCTCAGGAATCTAATCTATACCAACTTTACATACTTATCAGTCTTTCCCCAATATCCTCCCTTTAATAAGAAAAGCTTTAGGTAACCTAGGATTAGCAGTGCTTTGAAAACAAAATTCACATAGACACCCCTAATGGCCAGCACAATTCAAGAATTTAAACTACTGGGGCCAAAGAGATAGTATAGGGGTAAAACTTGCATGAGGATAATCTAAATTCAATCCCCAGCATCCCATAATGTCCCTCAAGCAATGCCAGGACTAGTTTCTGAGTGCAGAAGGAGTAACCCCTGAGGACCACCAGGTGCGACCCAAACCTCCCCTCCAAAAAAAAAAAAAAAGAAGAATTCAAGCTGCCTGTTTGTCTTTAAAAAAAAGAAATCAAAATTTTTAAAATCATCTAGAATAGCGTCCTTCAACATGCTTCACTTTGATCACTTGACATCCTGTTATTCATTGATTTGCTTGAGTGGGAGCCAGTAACATTTCCATTTGACCCTATCACATGCCAGTGTAGCCCAATAGCATCTGGTTGCTTCAGGAATACAAAGAGCCTAAAACCGTTTCTTTCAGTGTCTTGACCAAGAAGTCTGACCATCTTGTAGGTGGGCTGCCACATGATCTTTTGGTATCCCATGGGATCCAGTCAGTAACGGCTCTAGTCCGACGGTCATCTCCAAATCACATTACATGTCCAGCCCATCTGATTTTCGATGCCTTGGCAAACGAGACAGCGTCCCTGATTTTGGAAGAGTGATGAACGTCGGAACTCCGGATTCCTTCTCTCACTTGAGTGAGGCATGATATTCCAAGCATAGCTCTTTCAATTCCTCTTTGGGAGACCCGAATAGCATTCTCATCCTGCTTTCATAGGGGCCAGGTCTTTGTGGCGTATGTTAATGCAGGGAGAATGGTGTTGTTGAAGAGCTGTGCCCGGTGCCGGAGGTTCTTTGTCCTTTTAGCTATTTCTTCGATGCTTTTGAAGGCATTCCATGCTGCTCTCTTCCTCCTGCGCAGCTCAGGTTTTAGGTCATTCATCATGTTGACTTCTTGACCTAGGTACACATAACTGCTGCATTCAGGGATATTTGTTCCATTGAGAGTGAATGGGGCCTCTGGAACTAGTTCATTTTTCATGAACATAGTTGTGTTGAGATTCAGCTGTAGACCTATCTTTCCACATTCTCTGTCAAAGTCAGCCAGCATTTGTGCCACTCGGCTAATGTTTGGTGTTATTAGAACAATATCATCAGCGACGTGGAGGTGCTGTAGTTGCCAACTGTCTGTCTTCACTCCCATTCCTTCCCATTCTAATTGTCGCATGATAACCTAGGTTGACTCCCCATATGGGACTACCTTGGGGAGAAGTCTATAAAACCCGTCCTGACCAAAGGATGGCGGCGCGACATGCTGCATGGGCACACATACTGCCTGAGCCCTTGTGGCCGAGAGCACATGTGGTGCCTGAGCATGTGTGTTGCCGCGCATCCCCCCTCCTGAGATGTGTACTCTCTCTCTCTCACTTTCCTCCTCCCTCCTTCCCGTTTCTAAAACCTCCTTAATAAAATCTGTTTTACTTCAAAGGTTTTCTTTAAATCAATGAATGTGAGACAGAGCAGCATCTTGAACTCCCTACAAACCTCAATGAGCTTGGTTACTGTGTGGATATGGTTGATTGTGCTGAATCCTTTTTGCAAGCCAGCTTGCAGGTATGATTTTCCTCATCTAATGTTCTGCCACTCCTGTTCAGGATGACTCGAGTGAACAGCTTGTAGATGACAGACAACAGGCAGATGGGGTGATAGCTTCCAATGTTGTGATTGTCTCCCTTCTTGAACAGTAGAACTGTCCTGCTGGTTTTCCATTGAGAGGGCACCTTGCATTCAGACAGGTAGTGTATGAAGACCCGAGCTAGTGTATTGATGAGTACTGCCAGCAGATTCTTCAGGTATTCAGGTCTGATTTTGCCTGGGCCTGGTGCTGTTCCCTTTTCACTGACAAAATGGCATGTCAGGTTTCAGAAGGGAGAACATTGGAAATGACATATCCATCCTGGCGGAATTTGGTATGTGGTCAGGTGGACATGGCTATCAAAGCAATCTGAGTAGAAGTCATTGATAATCTTCTCCATTACCTTTCTGGAAGATGTGATAGATCCATTAGGATGTCGGAGGGCAGTCATCTTGGTCTTATATTTGGCAAAGGATAGGCAGTCTTTGCAAATGCTTTTCCCGGCTTCTGCTGCATCTTTCAGTATTTCTGCTCTCTCTCTCTTTCAGTATTTCTCAGCTCTTCTCTTTTCAGTATTTCTGCTCTTCTCTCTAAAAAAGTCCAGTGTTTTACATAAGAGATAATCTCAGAAGAAGGGATTAGTCCTTGGTGTAATCCTTTTTATACCTATAATAGGGTGCGGCACCACCCTTCTACAAGCTATTTAGGGTTCTTTGTTGACAGAACGCTCCCTTCAAGGATAGGATTACTTTGGTGTATATTAGGGCACTAAATTGGAAGCTCACTTCTTCCTTTGCCCCTACTTTTGGGTAGAACTCTCGAGTGAGATCCTCTCTCTTTGGTGGGAGACTTGGGCTTTCTTGTATGGTCTAAGTTCTGACCAGAGCTAGAGTTCTTTCATTATATTGAATTGCAGTCTTAGAGCTTTTGTACTATTGAAAGCCTTTATGGAACTGCACCGGACTCATGAGTTTTCATCCGTTCTTCCTTCGGCCTCAGAGGTAGAAGAGAACTTCTGTCCTGATACTGTTGGGGACCCCAGCGGCTCCCCCAACAGTTTGTGTATGTTTAACCAGAAACCAAATATAGCCTGGCCTGGGATATTTGGACTTTCTTGAGGATATAGTATGTAAGCCAAGATATGAAGAATAAGACTTAGGATGGAGGACAGGGGGAATTTATAGGGAAAGTTGCCCCATATTTGAAAACTCCAAGAAGGGAAGGAGTATAATATATTCATGGAAGTAAACGAGTGGAATAAGAAAAAAGTACCAGACAAGATCAGGAAGTAAGCTATATCACACAGGACCTTGCACAGCAGAGTGACAGCTTTCAAACTAATTCTAGGTACAGTCAGAAACTATTATAGGTTTTATAGCTAGAAAAACACAGTTAGGCTCTCTCATATGCAAAATGGTGATAAAGTCAGTTGCTGGCTTACTTTGCCCATACCTAAGAAAATCCCATAAAATAAACGAACTTTTTTGAGTATGAAGTCTTTATTTATATTAAAGAAAACAATAGATGCTTTCATTGCCAGCTGCGTAATTAAGCTGATTAGATTGCTCAGTAAACCACCTAAGTAAACCCTTAATTTTATAGTTCATCCTCTGACCAAAAATAAGTAAGTAGAAAATGTTCCTTGAAGGATATCCTTAAAATATTCTCTGGGCCCCACTAGCAATCATCAGTGTTTTCTATTTCAAGTGAACTTCTCTCAGTCTGGCAAGAATCGCTGAATAAAATTTACCTAAATATTCTTACCCACATTGTATAACATTCCATTTTATCAGAATTTAATATAGACAAAAGTTCAAAGGTGTATCTGTCTGCATAAGGTTAATTCATCTCTTTAACACAAATGACTGTTTTTACTAAGCATTTTATGCTATTTTCTTGAAACTAGGAAAGAAAAATATCTAAAAAATATTTTAATCCTTATAAAATAATACAAAAAGGAACCAAAACGATAGTACACTGTATACGGCCACTTGCATTGCACATGACCACCAGGTTTGATCCCAGGTCACCTGAGTCCTGCCAGGAGTGATCCCTGAGTGCAGAGCCAAGAGTAAGTCTTGAGCACCACCAGGTGTTGCCCTGAAACCAATAAATAAATAATGCAAGGGTCTTAGGAGATAGTTCAAAGGGCTGAGCATAAGCTTTGCATAGAGCCACATAATTCACACCTCCTTCAGGAGATAGCCCTGATGACTCCCAGCTTTGGTTGACCTGGGAAGATCCATACCTATACACCAGAGGATGGAACATTCAGCACACACCACCAGCATATAGAAATAAATGTCCACCAGTTTCCACTGGGGATTGTAGTAGTAGTAGTAGTAGTAGTAGTAGTAGTAGCAGCAGCAGCAGCATTGTAGTAGTAGCAGCAGTAGCAGCAGAGTAGTAGTAGTAGTAGCAGCAGCAGCAATAGCAGCAGAGTAGTAGTAGTAGCAGCAGCAGCAGCAGTAGCAGCAAGTAGCAAGTAGCAGTAGTAGTAGCAGCAGCAGCAGTAGCAGTAACAGTAGCAGTAGCAGTAGTAGTAGCAGTAGTAGCAGAGTATCAGCAACAGTAGCAGTAGCAGTAGCAGTAGTAGCAGTAGTAGCAGCAGCAGCAGCAGCAGCAGCAGCAGTAGTAGTAGTAGTAGTAGTAGTAGTAGTAGTAGTAGTAGTAGTAGTAGTAGTAGAAACTATGGGGCAAAATACTGAGTGGGGGAAAGCTCTGACCTATATACAAATGAAAGTACAAGGCAATTTTTTTAAATAACATCAATAACAAACTACTTAATGAACATATGCTATTTGCCCACATTGTTACAATCATTTCATCACATATTACTAATTCAATAAGAAAGCTTTATTAAAATAAAATTAAGTAATTTCCAGGGGTAACACAATTTGTAAGAAACTACTTTATGATCACCTATACTTAACTGATTGCCACTATTTATATGTAATAAACTCCCTTCTGTGGTCACAATTCCTAAATACATGGTTCATTCTGACTTGTCTCTAATCACATTATTGATTTTATGTGGAAAATTTCAATTTTAAATCCCATTGAGCTAAAAATTGGTATAAAATGATGCAGTTGGTAAAAATAGTGTATTTAGGAACATATGTTTTCTATTTTTTTTTTTAATTTTTTAAAGTATTTTATTATACCACAATGAGATTCACAATCACAAAGATACACAATTAAAAAGTTCATACCTGGGTTTTGGTCATACAGTGTTCCAGCACCCATCCCTCCATCAGTGGCCATCTCCCACCACCAACTACCCGGTTTCCTCCCCCTCCCAGCCCGTCTCCATGGCAGGTTCCCCATTTCTTTTCCCTTTCTCTCTCTCTCTCCCCTTCCTTCCCATCCAGACTATGGACTACAGAACATACATTAAAAGGTTGTCATGTGTATCCTTTTGCCTGTATTTAATGCTCAGTTCTAGGTTGGCACTAGTACCCTCGACAATTGTCAGCACACTGTTCCATTCTCTGTCCTACCCAGCCTCTGACTCCCACACATTTGCGACAATTTCCACCCTTGACAAGATCTCCTGATACAGGTCATGTTTCACTTGACCTTGGATATTGGCATCACAATATGCACATATATATATGTATGACATGCAAATAAGTGCAGTCATTCTGTATATGTCTCTCTCCTTCTGGCTAATTTCACTCAACATAATCTTCTCCATGTTCATCAATTTATAGGCAAATTTTATAACTTCATTTTTCCTAACAGCTGCATAGTATTCCATTGTGTAGATGTACCAAAGCTTCTTTATCCAGTCATCGATTCTAGGGCACTCTGGTTGTATCCAGCTGGCTATTGTGAATAATGCTGCTATGAACATAAAAGTGGGGATGGTGTTTCCGCTGTGTATTTTTGCTTCCCAGGGTATATTCCCAGGAGTGGTATGGCTGGGTCAAATGGGAGTTCAATTTCTAGTCTTTGGAGGAATGTCCATATTGTTTTCCAGAAAGGCTGAACCAGCCGGCATTCCAACCAACAGTGGATGAGTGTCCCCTTTTCCCCACATCCATGCCATCACTTGTTGTTCTTGCTCTTTTGTATATGTGCCAGTCTCTGTGGTGTAAAATGATATCTCATTGTTGTTTTGATTTGCATCTCTCTGATGATTAGTGATGATGAGCATTTTTTCATATGTTTTTTGGCCATTCTAATTTCTTCCTTGTTGAAGTTTCTGTGCATTTCTTCTCCCCATTTTTTGATGGGGTTGTTTGTTTTCTTCTTGTAAAGTTCTACCAGTGCCTGATATATCCTGGATATTAACCCCTTATCAGATGGGTATTGGGTGAATATTCTTTCCCATTCTGTGGACTGCCTTTGTATCTTACTCACTGTTTCTTTTGAGGTATAGAAGCTTTTCAGTTTGATGTAGTCCCATATGTTTATTTTTTTTTCTAGTTGCTTTGTTAGTGATGTTTCACCTTTGAAGATGCCTTTAGCTTCAATGTCATGGAGGGTTTTTCCTATATTTTCTTCAATGTACTTTATGGATTCAAGTCTGATATTGAGATCTTTAATCCATTTTGATCTGATTTTTGTGCACGGTGTTAGACACAGGTCAAAATTCATTTTTTTACATGTCGCTGCCCTGTTTTCCAACACCACTTGTTGAAGAGGCTTTTCTTACTCCATTTTGGACTCTTTCTACCTTTATCAAAGATTAAATGATCATGTGTTTGAGCTTGTATTTCATTTTAAATAAAAATTTTTTTTTTTTTTTTTTTTTTTTTTTTTTTTTTTTTTAAAAAATATCTTTGTTCCTTTCATAATATAAAAAAAAAAAAATTATTTTTTGGGGAAGCTACTAAAAAAAAATTTTAAAAAAAATAATAAAATGATTTATTTTTTTATTGTGGTGTCACGATACTCAATTCTATTCCATAGTCCACAGGTATGTTTTTTATTCCAATACCACGCTGTTTTAATTACTACTGCCTTATAGTACAGTTTGAAGTTGGGAAAGGTGAAGCCTCCCATCTTCTTTTTTCCCGAGGATTGCTTTAGCTATCCTTGGGGATTTATTGTTCCATACAAATTTCAGGAATGTTTGGTCAATTTGTTTGAAGAATGTCATGGTTATCCTTATAGGGACTACATTGTATCAGTACAGAGCTCTAGGGAGTATTACCATTTTGACAATGTTGATTCTCCCCATCCATGAGCAGGGAATATGATTCCATTTCCTTGTGTCCTCTTTTATCTCTTGGAGCAGTGTCTTGTAGTTTTCTTTGTACAGGTCCTTTACACACTTGGGTAAGTTGATTCCTAGGTATTTGATTTTCTGTGGCACAATTGTGAATGGAATCTTTTCCTTAATATCCCTTTCTTCTCTTTCGTTATTTGTATATAGGAAAGCCACTGACTTTTGCGTGTTGATTTTGTATCCTGCCACTCTACTATATGCGTTTATTGTTTCTAGGAGTTTTTTGGTAGAGAGTTTAGGGTTCTCTAGGTATAATATCATGTCATCGCGAATAATGATAGCTTGACTTTTTCCTTGCCTATCTGGATGCCCTTGATGTCCTTTTCTTCTCAGATTATTATGGCAAGTACTTCCAGTACTATATTGAATAAAAGAGGTGAGAGTGGGCAACCTTGTCTTGTCCCTGATCTCAGGGGGAAGGCTTTCAACTTTTCCCCATTTAGAATGATGCTCGCTGTGGGCTTTTTGGTAGA